>MJUU01029895.1:132408-162577 GCA_002080025.1 Modiolus philippinarum
GCCTTCAAGAAAATCAGGTCTATTTGACCTACATCTTCTGCTTGAGTGGCTTCCATTCAAATCTCAATTACTGTACATGGAAGGACCATCTAACTTTTGCATATGAATACGTGAGGATGGTAGGTAAGCATCTAGGCAAAAATTGGTCACTTAAAACTATAGTGTCTGCTTGATTGACTTGCTTTCAAGCTAACATCAGAGTTCAGATCTCAGTCAGTGTATATATTAGTGTAAGCATCCAGGCAATATTTGGTCAATTTGACCACATTTTCTGCTTGTTTGACTCACATTTAGATTTAGGTCTAAGTTAAAGTCTAAATTCTGCAAATGGTAGGTCAGCATACAGGAAAAACTATGTTGAGAGGACCCTGCAAAACATTTTTTACTTGATTGACTTGTATTAGAATTTACAACCATTTTCGTGACTCAGTCACTGTAAATAGTAGGATCATTTACATGCATCTTTGATGATGGGTCAGTATCCAAAGAAATTTAAATTAATGTGACCATGTGCATAAGGGGACAACTTTGCAATCATTGATTACCTGTGTTATATTTTTTTCGTACATCGTAGACTGAGACTCCTTTATGACCCTCATTGAATACAAAAAAGGCTCAAGTCTGCATTCCACAAATACTCAATAAAGGGACAGTTTAGATTCAGAAAGTAACCAGATGTTATCAGTTTTTGATGCTCTTACAAATTACAGATATGTCCAGGTTATACATCAAAACATAATCTAATGATGTAATGTAATGTTTTCTGTTTTGTCATAGCTGTCAACCTCCTATAACCCAAAATCTGGTCATCACCTGCATTGGATGGTAAAAAATCAGGTCATAACACGTGACAAACCTTTTTCATCCCAAATTTTGTATTATAAGCACGCGACGAACTTTTTCAACCAAATTATTCATTTACCAATCAATTATTTACACACTATATACTTTAGAAAACTTGCTTACTTACTACTTAAAACAGAAATCATAATTGAATTTCATGTACATTGAATACCTTTGTTTCACATTTGCTGATTATGCTTTTTACTTGGACCACCCTCAAAACATAAACATATATGTGCATGCAAAAACTGGGAAAAATGGATCAAAGTTTAATTCTGACCTTAAATCAGACAAACTACAGACAAAACTTTTACTATCTGCATTATTGTTTTGTAACTTTGCATCACCAGGTTGCTTGATTTTACCAACATCCCAATCAAATTTTCTTTATACGAACACTTGTAAAGCGTTTCTGTTTTGTGGGGTTGTTGAACACATTGCTGGTCCAAAATCTATCTTTTCCAATGATTACAAGACGTTTTCAGTGCACTCAATGCGTAAAGTATTCATTAAACAGCTCACTAAACCACTTTAAGGCTTAATTATAACCCGAGGAGACAATATTACAGCTGACAAGTAAAAAAAAAACACCAACGAAAATTAAAATTACAAAATGTTACCGGAAATCAAAACCGGATGAAGACGGGTGATGACTTCGATTCTCGGGTCATTTGACATCTCATCGGCTGACAAGTGAAAATATCAGGTCACAACCAACGAAATTGGGTGACTTGACAGGTATGGTTTTGTGACATACTGAGATATGAACAGGTGAATCTCAAAACCAGAAGTAGATTCACATGTATATATCTCAGTATGTCACAAAACCAGAAGTAGATTCACATGTTTATATCTCAGTATGTCACAAATCCAGAAGTAGATTCACATGTTTATAAGAAGTAGATTCACATGTTTATATCTCAGTATGTCACAAAACCAGAAGTAGATTCACATGTTTATATCTCAGTATGTCACAAAACCAGAAGTAGATTCATGTTTATATCTCAGTATGTCACAAAACCAGAAGTAGATTCACATGTTTATATCTCAGTATGTCACAAAACCAGAAGTAGATTCACATGTTTATATCTCAGTTTGTCACAAAACCAGAAGTAGATTCACATGTTTATATCTCAGTATGTCACAAACCAGAAGTAGATTCACATGTTTATATCTCAGTATGTCACAAATCAGAAAATTTACATTTATATTACACATATGAACACAGAAAATTATAAATGAGAAAGCAAGGCAACCTTCACTGAACACATAATTTCCTGTAACTCAGCCAATTTGATGATTCTGACATTATCAGGTAGTATAGATTAAAGGAAATATATACAAATAAACTATAACTTTCATTTATAGCTCAGATGATTTATCTTGTTGGTGTGTTATATTTCCTTTCAATATTTTTCATTTTAGGCTTTTGCAAATTTGTTAGACAATGGAAGACTTAAAAAGGAAAACACAGATGTCCAAGTTTATGTTGTGGATGGGGTAACTAAATTATGTGAACTTAGTCATCAAATACAAAGACATTACTACTATGCACCAAGCTATGGAGATGACGTGCCGTCATGGCAACCAAAAGGAAAGAATCCACGTGGATCAGATGTTGTTGTTCTGAAAAATTTGACAGTTTACTGAAGACACTGCCTTTAAATATCTAAAATTAAGGAATGAATCATTATTGTTCTGTCAAGTCTGATTGTATGATTCTGGTAAAATTGGGAAGTTTTATTGAGTCAGCTTCAAAACATGTTTTTTAGGTTGCTTTTCACAGGTAATTATGAAGCTGTTGGTTTACTATTACACACACTTTGTTTCAAAAGTTTGACTTTTGTAGTCTATAAATTTCAACAAGAAACCACATGGTTATGAAAATGCATCAGAAGTATATTGGTCTGTCTTTTATAATATCTCCTCTTCATCAAGAACAGACTCTTTGTTCTTAAATCTATCACTTGATCTATGTCTTGTCACCCCAGCGACCCTGGTCTTGGCTGTCTTTTTATTAAACTTGTATAATTGGTACAAGAATGTATGATAATGAAGAGGTGTGTTCGTAATTCCAGCTTTCAGCCAATATTAAGATGACTGTATGAGATTGTATCTGTATCAAAAGAGGTATCATTTAACCTCCTGAACTGTCTTGAGAACTTGCCTTTGAAACTTTGGTAAGATGAGGCATGATGGGTTGACTTAATTAAGATGTCTTTTCAGTGGAATTGTTACCCTGAGGTGTTGTGTCACATAACAATTTGAAACTCATTAGAACTTAACCCTTTATGCTTGACTTCATTTTTGTATGAAGTTGGGTTGCATGTTTTGTATCCCATCATGACCTTCATTTGACTTTGACCTTTGATTTCAGTTTGACCCATGGTCGATAATTGATTTTTATATTTTTACGTTTATACTTATGTATCACAGTGCAGTAGTGCTGTGTATGCTGTTGTTACGGTAATGTGATCTTTGAATTCAACTTTGAAATAAATTACATCTTCAGAGTTGACATGTTTAGAATCATTTTGTTGATTATTTTAGCAGTTTATTGCCACATGGGTGAATACGCATATTGAGATTCATCCTAAACAGAGGAGACTCGTGTTTTAGTTCATTTCAACAATACAGTGGTCCTCTTGTGTCGTTTGATTTAAAAACTGACTGGTTGAGAGAGAAATTGGAAGTAAGATTCTCCGAAATATTAAATATAGAAAAATTTAGTTTATTTGGTATAATTAAAAGTCTGTACACAAGTTTATGGAAAATCAGAAAATTACCCGGAGAAGGACATTGAAATCCTATATACATATACATATTGTTATTTTTACATTGTTAAAATATTATCTGTGATATGTTGTCATTTTTTTCCAAACATTTGTATATATTATCATTATATTAAACATAATTTAAGATTGTTTGTATTTTTATAGCCCACTCTTTAAAAGTTTGGGTAAATAGTAGTAGGGTTGTCCTTCCGTCTGTTACACCTGACGCTACCCATCACTTATCCGCTACTCCTCCTGAACCAAGATTGTATTTTCATGAAACTTAAGCATAATCTAGATGTGCACCTCCATTTTTAGAATTGATTTGATGGGGTTTTGTATAGCAAGACATGGACATAGCCATTACATTAAGCCATGCCATTTCAGATGGGTACCCATCTCTTATCCCCTACTCTTCCTGGACCACCGAATAGATTTTCATGAAACTTTAGCACAGTCTTTGTGACACAATGTAGATGCGCACCTTTTATTTCAGAATTTGATTTCATTGTTTTTTGGGGTTTCCCTTAGTGAAACATAGTTTCTGCTCTAGATTTTGATCTGAACAAAGATTTGAGCTTTCTTTTTTTGCAAATTATTTATTTCTGCAATCAAAAGGGGGAGCAATGTATATATTACTGAGGTTTGTTCTAGTTCTTTTTTCTAGTTTTATACAGGTTTCTCAAAAGCCTCATTCTCTTTAAGGTTACCTGACCAAATTTTGGAGCTATTTACATAACTGTTTGACTAGTTTTAGCTCACTTTGCCATCACTTGGCATCCTCCTTTCATTAGTCATCCATCATCTGTCTGTTTTAAAATTTTTATTCAAGGATCTTCTCTGAAACCACTTGGTCAGTTTGAACCTTACATGTTCAAAATAGTCATTTGGTGGTCCCCTTTGAAAATAGTGTCTTGCAGGTCTGCACATCATCCAAGATGGCCACAAGCATGAAACATAAATTAATATTTAACCTTATGGAATATACATTCTGAGATATCCGAAACTGCTTGTCCGATTAGATTCAAATTTAGTTGTAATAATAAGGTATAGATGGTCCCCTTTAAAAAATATCTGCCAGGTCCTCATCTCCAAGACAGCTGCCATCAGGGAACCAAAATATGTTTTATCTTGGACCCTATGGAAAATACATTCAAAGATCTTCTTAGAAACTACCCTGTCCAATTAGAATCAAGCTTAGTTACAATGGTTCCATAATTTCCCTCTTCAAAAAATATCTGCCAGATCCTCATCTCATCCAAGATGGCCACTAGCAGAGAACAAAGTTTAAAATTGAACCTTATGAAAAACACACTGAAAGATCTTCTCATAAACTGCTTTTCCAATTCTAACCAAACTTTGTCAAGATGACCTTCTTCAAAAATGGTGTCTAACAGGCCAGCACCTCATCAAAGATGGCCACCAATTGGAAACATAGTTTAACATTGCATGAACCTTGTAACATTTAGGTCTTTCTACATAGTTAAAAATGAGATCCTTTAACACTGAGGTTTAATAGACTTTAATAAGTCAGCCCATAATCCAGGTCAGAGATTTAGGGTTTTTGAGAGAGCTTGTTCTGTAAATTTGTCTACTTTTGATCAACTCATCAAAAAAATTGATCCAAACCTTAATAATTTAAAAATTTAAATTTTATTTAGATCTACTGAAACATGTCCACCAGCACAGAATAAGCTTTGAATATTTTTGCTAAATACCCATTAACTGCTGAAGGAAATTGAGCCTAACTACAGGAACAATGAATTGAACTTTTATGAAGAGTTAGCATTTTCTTCATAAGTAATGATATAATTATAGATTAGACCCTGTGAAAAGAATATATTTTGACCGTTTCCTCTTAAACAGCTACTTCAAGGGATATGGTATAAAATGTCCATTTGAAAGATTGCTCATTTTGTTTGGCCAAAAAGCCTGGTTGCCAACATTGGACCTAGTTTTGAGATTGAAAGACATGTAAACTAATTGCAGAGGTTGACTTAAGAAATAGACTGCAAGCAGGCTTTATGTTTTTGGTGTGATTTTTTAGCTCACGGGGCTATGCAAGGGTGAGGCGTCTGTCGTCCGTCCTTCGTAAACTTTTTTTAAAAAAAAAATCTGTTCCTCTGAAACCACTGGGCCAATTTAATCCAAATTTGGTCTGGGTCATCACCAGGGTGTGCAGTTTCAAAACTGTGTTTGGTTAGTCCAAGGACCAAACAGCATGGCCGTTGCTACTAAAAATAGAACATAAGGGTAAATTGCTGTTTTGGGGAAATAACTCATAAACCGTTGCAGATATCAAAAATCTGACGGGGTATAATTGTTCCGAATGCCGAGATCTACCTGCCCTGCAGTTTTGGAGAAAATCAGAAAACCTGTCTCAGAGTTACAGCCCTTTTTCCGTAAATTTTTCAAAATTCATGCATTTCTTATTTCAAAACTGTAACAGATAGAGGTGAAGTGTAAATTGGAAAAATGTTAAGCATATCAAGATCTACATACTCTGAAATTTTGAAGAAAATCCAAACACCTGTGTAGGAATTATTGACCCTTTTTTCACCATTTTTTTTTCAATGCCATATGGTTCATGGGTTATTTCCCTATAAATTCTGTTTTCAAATCTTCTTTGGTAAACCTTTCTCTTTCAATCATTAGAGAAATTCCCTGATATCACTTCATTAAAAACTATTATTAATTCCATAATCAAGAGCAAAAAAAGTGTTTTTGTGCAAATTTCTACAATTTTTTTGCAAAAATACTTTCATAAATTTCACCTTATTTCATGTGATAATAATTTTTCTATATAAATGTATTGTGTCTTTCAGAGATGTCCTTGCTGATATGCAAGTTAGAAATTATAGCCTGCATATTTTTTTTATTAAATAAAGCCTCAAATGAGCAGTTTATGAAATTTTACTTGAGAATCACTGAATGGATTTGAATAGAACTTGGCATAAATGATACTTATGAGGTACTGACTAAGTATTGTGACTTTGGTACCTATCTGAAATTGATGAAATTTTCCTTGAGAACCACTGAATGGATTTTAATAGAACTTGGCTTAATTGATGCTTATGAGGTTCTGACTAAGTATTGTGACTTTGGTGCCTGTCTGTCATCAAACATGGCCATCTGCGGGGGACTTAATTTATTACTTGGTCCAATGGAAAGAGCATACAAAGTATTTTTTATCGGAAACAACTGGGCTAGTTAGATTAAAACTTAATCACAATATATCTTAGATGGTCCCCAACAAAATAGATGTCCTTCAAGTTTGCATCTTATATAAATTGGCTACCAATGGGAAACATACTAGTAGTTTAATACTGGAGTGCATTCAAAGATCTTCTTCAAAACCATTTGGCCAGTTGGAAATAAACTTTGGCACAACACTTAATTTTCTTTAAAATTGTGTCCTGCATATCCATCCCTTATCCAACATGGCAGGCCATAGGGAAATTAGTTTATTAATGTTGGATCATATATAACATAAATGTTTGTTTACATAGTTAGAAAATGAGACCCTTAAACATAAAAGTTATTTGAATTAATGCATTGGCCAGTGGTCCAGGTGAGCGATACAGGCTCTTGAGAGCCTCTTGTTTCACGATACTAGTAAGCAGTACTTTAAAATCGAGAGATATTGTAAGCTGCATGGAAAAGAACTAGATGTGTCTTTTTGTTGTAGAATGAGTAAAGCAAGGTCCAAACAATATAACTGATTTACTTATACAACAGAATGCAGTGTACATGATTATTTGCAAAATTTGCCATATACTCCAAGCTTACCCAAACAACATTCTTTACATCAGTCATAACGTAGGTTGGTTGGTTTGGGTTGGTTCAGTTAGCTTCTGAAGGGTGAGGAGAGTTTATCATATATTACAGTCAAACGGACCAATGATAAACTTATTGAGCCTTCTCATCTGTTTCTTGATTACCTGGTTGTTTTACTGATTATCAAGTCCCTATGATTGTTTAAGTGCCATTATAGTGAAAATTTACTAACCAGAGGCTCTGAAACTGAGCCTGAATCGCTCACCTGACAAAATGCTTCTATGCCATGCATGACCAAAAAATGATTTTTTTCATGGGGTCCAATGTTAGATATGTTCTCCACTGGCACCCGTATTTTTGTCAGATCCTATGGAAATGAGTAATCTTTGCAGAAGACCTTCAATACATCATTCCAATACAGTTCAGTTAAATTTGCTCCAATAGTTTCAGAGCAGCTGGTGAAGAGGATGATTTTCCCATTAGCTCCAATGTTAAGTATGTTCTCCGCTGTCTACCATCGGTTTTTTGTCAGAAAGAAATGAAATGAGCAATTTTTATGAAGGACCTTCCATACATCTTTCCTGTAAAGTTTGGTAAAATATGCTTCAGTAGTTTCAGAAGAGAAGATGAAAAATGTGATGTTTCACAAAGGACTAATGTTTAACCTAAGTTCCGTGCTGGTGGCCATGTTTTTGTTGGATCGGAATGAAATGAGCAATCTTTGTTAAGGACCTTCCATACATCATTCCTGTAAAGTTTTGTTTGAACTTGCTTCAGTGGTTTCAGAGGAGAAGATGAAAATGTAATTTTTACCGTAGGGTCCAATGTTAAACCTAGTTCCACGCTGGTGACCATTTTTTTTTGTAAAGATTATTCCATACATCAGCCCTGTATAGTTTGGTTGAATGTGACTTTACCTATACGGGGTCCAATGTCCGGTAAAACTATGTTCCGAACTTGCAGCCATGTTTTATATAGGATCGGAACGAAATGAGCAATCTTTGTAGAGGACCTTTATTACACCATTCCTGTAAAGTTTGGTTGAATTTGCTGCAGCGGTTTCAGAGGAGATGAAAATGTTTTTTTTCCCATATGGTCCTATGTTAAACCTAAGTTCGGGGCTGGCGGCCATATTTTTCGTCGCATCGGAACGAAACAGTCATCTTTGTAAACATCATTCCTGTAAAGTTTGGTTGAATTTGCTTCAGCGGTTTCAGAGGAGAAGATGAAAACGTGATTTTCCCATAGGGTCCTATGTTTAACGTAAGTTATGCGCTGGCTACCATGTTTTTTATCGGATCGGAACAAAATGGGCAATCTTTGTAAAGGACCTTCCATACATCATTCCTGTAAAGTTTGGTTGAATTTGCTTCAGTCGTTCCAGATGAGAAGATGAAAATATGAAACGTTAATGGACGACGGACGGACGACGTAAGCCAAGTGATGGCAATAGCTCACACAGGGTCAGGTGAGCTAAAATACCATGTCTTAAGTAAATAATTACTTGCTATGGATTCCCCAGTTCCCCCATTAGCAGCCTCTTGCTACCTGTATCTGCGTCTGTATACTAGTACATGTATAGTTGGTACTGGTAACTGCATTTATATATATGCGTCTTAATTCTTTATTTGTGACAGGACAGACTACCTGCGTTTTAGTAGGTAGTAGATATTTGGCCAGTAAAGAGGCTTGTTTAGGGGGGTTCCAATATCCCATATCCCAGTAAGTCTGGACGAAATTATCCCTTTGAAAATTGAAGATATCCCATTAATTATTGAAATATCCTGTTTTCCATAGTCAAAATATCCCATATCCCAGTACTTTTGGTCTCAAATATCCCATATCCCATTAACAAAAGTGGTAAATATCCCGTATCCCAATATACCCTAAACAAGCCTCAGTAAAAATCGACTGAGCTAACGGAATATTTCTTTTGCTCATTCGGTTAGGTGGATGGCTGAAGTGCTAGAGGTCCAGGGTTCGATCTTCGGAGGTGACTGTTGTAAGGAGATTCATGCTCTCCGGTTACATTTGGCGCCAAGCTAAAAAAAACCACGGTGGTTAGAAGGAGCTAACCAGGGTTTGTGTGTGATATTTGTGTTGAGAGTCATACATAGCAAGTATGATAACTCTCGAGGTGGGGGGAGTGTGATAGGACAGCCTACCTGCGTTGTAGTAGGTAGTAGATATATAGCCAGTAAAGATCGACTGAGCTAACGGAATATTTCTTTAGCTCATTCGGTTAGGTGGCTGGCTGAAGTGCTAGAGGTCCCGGGTTCCATCCCCGGAGTTGACATCAGTCTATTTTGTAAGGAGATTCATGCTCTCCGTTTACATATTAGTATCAGTATCTGCCTCTGTATGAGGATAGGAATGGGTGTATCCTTCTGACGGTTAACGGTAAAAAATTAGGCCAAATGACGTTAACAGTAATTTTTATGCCATCACGGTAAATTTGCTAGATATTTCTACAAAAAAATATGCTTTGGCGACTTGACGATAATTTTTTCTCCAAATGACGATAACGGTACGAAATTCAAGGAATTTCACGAATCACGCTTATATATTTTTGACGATTAACGGTAAAATGACCCATTTGACGTTAACGATAGCTGAAAAGAGGCATTTGACGGTTAACGTTAAAGGGCATTCATACCCTCCTGTATATAACAAACTTTAAATACAAATAATATAAAATTTCATATTTCAGAGTAATAAAACATTGTTATTCAACAACGCCCGAGGCAAAAAAGACTTCTTTGAAAAATACATCCGGCTAGACCGCATCCCATCCATGATAGCTGGCAGCGGGGATTACAGTTCACATTGGGTCCTGTGGAAAACAAATTCAAAGATTTAACTGTGATAAAAACTGAATCAAATGCAGTCATGATAATGGTACTTAGATAGCCCATTCAAAATGGTGTCTGGCAAGGCAACACTTCATCCAAGGTGGCCACCAGTGAAAATCGTAGTTTAATATTAAACCCAGTAATTTTATCCCTGGTATTTGAAAATGAGAACCCTAAAACAGAGATTTACCTGACTGCCCAAGTAGGCTCGTGGTCCAGGTGAGCGATACGGACTCTCCTGAATCTCTTGTTTCATTTTACATAAACTTTTTGAGAAGACAGATATCGTCAAAGATCTGTCTATGACCTATAGCATCTTTGAAGTATATGTATGCCTAATACTCAAGATGGGTGTCAAGGAGAAACAATTCTTATTTTCAAGAAATGAGATTTTCAGTTTATTCTATATCTTGAAGTGGGGATACTGTTTGTTTTGCACCGACTTTGCAGTGTTGATTTTCTTTATCTCGTATCAATAAGACAAACCAAGTGACATCAAGTTTAAATTAACACAACTAAGATCAATGGTGATTGCTAAAATCTTTATTCCAGATGTTAAAAACACCTTTTTTACTTTAAGGCATAAGTCATTTTGCTAAAACATATGCCTGTCTCTATTTATCAACTAAATTTGATTGGTAAAAACTCTAGACATATGGCCACCAGCAAACGGTCTTTCGTTTGCAAAATTTTGGTGAAACCTGGCCGTATTTACATTTCTTCTGCCAGCTGCTGACCAAAATGAAAGATTTCCATTTTTTCTGTTGAAAGGGTTAATATTTTGATTTCGGGGTTCGTTTCTGTTGATCATGTTTTGATTTCGGTGATCGTTTATTTTGTTCATATTTTGATTTCGAGGAACATTCCTATTTATCATGTTTTGAAATCGTGGATCGTTTCTGTTGAAAATGTTTTGACTTCTGGGATCATTCCTGCGATTAATATTTGGTTCCCTATGAAGATTACGCTGATTAAATTGTTGTTCCCGACGATCACCAATTATTCTTCTTTCAAATTGCTGTTTATTTTTACCAGAAAAGCCAAATTGAACATTATTTCCGTTCCTATTCTGTTGCCTACTTTCAAACTGATTTCCTTCTCCATTAACATTTTTGCCTCCCTTGATATGCCCTTCTTGTTTCCCCTCCAATATGTTTTGACCTCCTCTTCTATTCTTACTGATATTATTAGTATTGTCATGCATAATTTTGGGTCTGTAAGCCATCGGTGAATCCATTTCGTCAAGCGTTGGAACTTCCAAGTAGCTTCCAACGGGAACTGAAAAAATATGTCCGTCTTTGTAAGAGGAGAGAAGGATATTCAACCCTGTATTGAAACCTCCGGTATCGTCGTCGCTTCTATAAGGGTTACTGTTGGCTTTTCTTTGTCCATCAGGCCTATGAAAAGCAATAGTTTTATCTTCCTGGTTCAGATTTTGGTGGTGTCCAGTCCTGCTATGTGTTAGTTCATTGAAGCGTACATCGTTGTCTTGTGGCGTGTTTTCTCTTGGAAGTTCAAACCTATGCATTCCAAATTGTTGCGTTGATACACCTAAAGAGTAAAACAATATATACTTTATACTTGTTTAACTAATTCAAATATAGACATCATAATAAAAAATGAACAATGAAAAACAAATCCGTCTGATAGAGCATCGATGTTCATCTAAGTTGAAAATTGTTTGTCTTGCACGAGCAACAATTCTTGATTAACCGGATTACCCCCCTGATACCGATTTTCAAGTCTAACAATTCCGTTCCAGACAAAAATACCTTGCAACTGTGTACTTACAGACAGAAGTCACTTTCAACTATCATTTTTACATTCCAAAAAAATACAATGTGAAGAAGTTGTTCTTACTTACATTCAGTGACATTTTTATCTAAAGGTATTATTCTAAAGTAACTCGTGATGACAGATTGCCAAGTTTTGCACCTGTCATTCTCTGAATGATATGTCCTCTTCTTGTTACTTATTGTCATGATTTTTTAAACAACCCTTTTGATCGTTCCTGATTACCATGCATTGCTATTTCTGTATATATTTGGTTTCAAGCGACTGAAATGTCGGTTACAAGAGGGATTCACTTTACACATGCAAATAGACAAACATCTGAATAGTAAAATGCATTAGAAAACAAGTAAGTAGCACCTTTGTCTGTGCTTGTAACATAGACTTCCGTCAAGGCTACCCACTGTCGTTGTAATTATTTGTCAACACAACGCAATACCGAAGTTACTTTTAATTTTAGTTTCTACATATGGTCCTTTCGGCAACTTATGTCTCTTCAGTGCGGATCAAATCAAAAGCCATAAACCGAAGTATGTGTTAAAGCTGATAGAGTGCAAATAATCACCAGGATCTAAAAGAGAAGCAAAAATAGAATATACAGCAAACCCTTCCTTTACGTCATTATGTCCGTTAGCAAATTATTGTACTGAAATCGTGGTAGCAAAAATTAAACTTGCAGAAACACTTGAACATAAATTAATGGATGGAATTAAAAACAAACGAACAAACATTGTATCAATGAAATAAAAGAGACAACAGGAAACACCTACGATGGCTGAAAATTATAATTACATGCCACAATCTGCTAGGGAACTACACAGGAAATACACAAATAAGACAAAAGACAAACGTTAACAACGATAGGAACTCGGGACAGCCGGACTTGGTACCGGCTCTAGCAAAAGCCAGCGGTAGGGTTAAACCGGTTTATGGGTACCCAAACCTCCCCTTTATCTGTCCCGTTTTCCTATAGTTTAGTAAACAGGAAAAATGAACGGATATGGAGTGAATGTACATGTGACAAAAAACGCACACGATACATAGAAAACTCCAGTTTATCAAGGACAGGGCTTTTATTCCTGTCTACATCTTGATGTCGCCTGAGGGGCTTCAACTAGAGGTGAACAATATTCACCCCCGCAAGCGAAATCAAGAAGGCCCTAGCGTGCACTTAAGCGGTATTCTTGACAAAAATTATATCAAGGTCTCTCCCTTGCTCCCCATCCGCCATGGAGTGCCAACTTGGGCGATGCTCAGGGTTATCCAGCTGAAAGCACCAGGGTTACAAGAAGAGAATAAAAATGTTGAGCAACATCGATCGCAGCTAAAATATGTCATTGAAGCAACACATGTCGGGAGCGGTCAATGAGAAAAAAGTAAAATCGGGCAATGTATGCCTACAAATATTTGTCATTAGGTAGCCCGACGAAGACAAAAATAAGGACAAAAACAACATCGATAGACAACACGGGGCACATCGAAATAGGTGTAGGCAAACCTTGCAATGTAACTTTGGTTGAAAGGGCAAAAATAGTCGTGTGTACAGATTATAACATTTTAGTAAAAAAAAAATGAAAATATTGAACAGCCAAATTGAAAAAATAAATTAATTAATAAACGTATGAGAAATTCTCACACGGACAAACACGCCAAACACGCCAAACATACGAATAAAACCAGGTAGACTACTAACTCCATGACCACAATCTTAAAAGGAGAGAATATGACAATACGTAATTTTGAAAGATTGGTCAAGGGGTGCTCGCCGCTAAAGGAGCCTAGTCTGCTGGTAAAACACTGCCGCACTACGGAAGAAAAATCAAACTCAAAACTTCCCGCAGGATTTGGTCAAGAATCATAATATATTTTGTAAATAAATTCAAAGGTTACAATAATATATATAAATATGATTCGGAAAAAAGCAATATACTTAATACAAAATCACTTAATATTGTTGTCCACTGACGAAAGTTAAAACCTAAAAACCAGAAAGACCGAAAATAAAATTAAATTAATGAAAACACAATAAAATTAGCGAGACCAATGGAAGGACACAAAAACTTGAATAACATAAAATTTAAAAAAAACATGAAAAAACTATTCCAAGAACTAAAAAATAAATACCCGAAGAAAAATAGAAATTACCTCTGATATGGATAACACACAGCCACACAGACAATAAAATGAAGATTTTAGATCTCATTTTGAAGATTTGATTCCAAGTGAAGACACGAAATAGAACAAAATATATTTAAGCCAAGCATGAACCATCACTCAAACATGAAGTTCGAAACCACCTGATCAATTTCCAAATTTCTTAAAAAGTGAGGCTACATAATAAGGGATTTCACCAAACGCCATATCCTGTCTGGGAGACAAAAATGAAATTTTGTTCTACTTTAGTTAGGTAACAACCAATTTTCCTTTTTTCTAAATAAAAAAATAGTATTTTTTGAAACGTCAAATCATTTTCAGATCCTTCTCTTGTAATTAAAAAATAGATAAATTCTTAAAAACACTAAGACAGTTAACTCAATGATATTGACAG
Source organism: Modiolus philippinarum (assembly GCA_002080025.1). Taxonomy (NCBI): domain Eukaryota; kingdom Metazoa; phylum Mollusca; class Bivalvia; order Mytilida; family Modiolidae; genus Modiolus; species Modiolus philippinarum. The sequence goes on from MJUU01029895.1 coordinate 146,994, forward strand.
TGATAAATTCATCACAGAAACAAATGAAGTATGAAAGATCAATAACATGCTTGTACCAAAGTAATTGATTGTTTTCACCTTTGTTTTTGGGGTCTCTAGGAGGACCATTTTACAGAGGTGTCATTATACCAAAGTAATTGACGGTTTTCACCTTTGTTTTTTGGGGTCTCTATTTCAAGCACAAGACAACGTTTTATGGTAATATACAAAACAGAAAATAAACAAAAGGCTCTCAAGAGCCTTTATCGTTTTTCTGGACCATGGCTAACATAGACAATCTAAATAAATAATCTCTATTTCAAGGGTCTCATTTCTTGTATGTTAATAATATTCCTTATTGTTAAATGATCCAAGGTGTAACTATGTTCCCTACTGACAGACATCTTGGATCTGATGTGGACTTACCGGACACATTTTCAAAGGAGGCCAACCAAAGATAGTTAATTTGTGACCAAGCTTGGTTGCGATTGGAAAAGTTGTTTCAGAGGAGAAGTTTACCATAGGGTTAAGTGTTAAACTAAGCAGCCATTGGCAGCCATTTTGGATGAGGCGCCTATATGCCGGGAACATTTTCTTAAGGTACTTACAGAGAGTTTGGTTACAATTGGCTTTGTGACTTAAGGAGAAGATATTTGAATGATTTTTCCATGTGTCCATTGTCAAACCTTTTCCACCACTAGTGGCTATCTTGGAGCTAATTCAGACTTGCAGGGCATATATTTTAAAACTGGGTCAAATAAGAAAAGTTGTGGCCAAGTTTGGATCCATTTGACCAAGTAGTTTGAGAGACACTGATCTAAGGATTTTTTTCTGCCTACTGGTCAAATGTAAAATTAAGCTCCTCTTAACCTAAATAAGGCACTAGACACGCGTTTTAAAGGGATCACAAAGAAGATGCTTTCGATTTTGGTTTTAGTATCCCTGATTAGACACCCTCAGTCCTCCTCGGGGTTTTATTTTAACTTCTAATTGAAATGCATTCGAAATCTCTTAACACTATTTGACTATAATGATTAACTATATAGTCAGAAAATCACAACTTTTTTGCCCTTCACTTTAGATAGAAGATCCACTGGTCCGAAACTGAGAATTGTAGCATACACTTATGATGTTTTATCGATGTCTACTTTAAAACACGACCAACGTATTAATTAAGTGCATGCACGAACAGGTCTTGTATGCTAAATTAAACAAATTCACAGATTGCATGACACTTTAATTAAAATTCTTTAGTTTGTTTCTAAATAGTGTTTTTTTTTTTTTGTTTATTTGTTTCTTGTTTTTTTTAACATTATCATAAAAACTGACAGCAAAAAAAAAGGAAGAAGGAAAGAAATAATTTCCTTTTTGAGACATGTGTGACAGTGCATTGGCATATAATTATGCAGTGGTCGATCACATGAAAGATTTACTCTTGCTACGGAAAACTTCAGATAATAATTCATGCACAATTGATCTAAAATAGACATCTCGTATAACGCAGCTTAAATAACTTGATATTTTACAGTTTATGGTATTTTACGAGGCTCTGAATAGGGGTACCAATGATCCATATCCCCTTTATATTTTCAATGTAATCCCATGTATCCCTAAAAATATGCTCCGAAGATATCCCCACAAAAAATCCATAAAAAAAACAATAATCTAAATCTCAAAAATGAAATAATCCATATTGACACAAAATCCAAACCCCTAAATGATTTCAACGATATTATACTTATTCTTTGGGCCAATCACTTGGAAAACCAAAACAAGTTTGAAGAATGTCAAAACAGGGTCCAAGTTGAACCAAAGCACTAGCTAATGACAGAATTTACTCATTGCGTGCCTTAGGTTAAGACTAATGTATTTAGAACCCGTTTCGCAAAACAAGAAGGATGCACTCGATTGCCTTGGAGTCCTTCAAGATAATAAAGAAAAGTCCCTGCCTTTTACATGATTTAATTGAAATTAAAAAAAATACATATAATTTCAGGTTTGTTAATACAACTGTTGTACCACAGCCCAGAACTACAATCCTTCTTTTGTGATGCAAAAGCCAAGATATAAAATTCACTTCCAAATGAGGTCAGACAAATGTCCTCATTTGGACAGTTCAAAAACTATATCAATAATTGGTGTGGGGCAAAAATGTTTTTACAATTCCTGCAAATTCAATAGAAGTCTACTTCATGTCTGATGCAATTGTGTCTTTTTGTTATATTGCTTGTTCTGCTGCCTGTTGATTGTTTAGTTGTGGTAGTGCTATTTATACATATATTTAGTTATGCTGCTGCTATGCCTTTATTGGTGTGCATGTTTGTTTATTTTATTGCTTGCTTTGTATGTATATACTTATATATGTCATATCTTTACAAAGCTCTTGTTATTATATACGACTCTAAATAGAATTTACTTACTTACCTACAGACTCTAACATGCTTTTGTATTTAAATTTGTATTTCAGGGTAGTACTACTGAACTGATTGTACCTTCCTCTAGACACTAGGTTCACCAAAAGTGATATGACTCTGGTGGTAGTAGTCAAAATTAATAGCTGATATGCCCGTCTTTAAAGCTGTACAAGTTATCTAGTCAAGGGGTTCCATAACTTTTGAGAAAAAATCTAAATTTCGCAAAAAATGTATACAAATCGTGAAATCCTTGTGAAAAATAATTAATTAAAAGAGAAGTGAATTGACAAAGGGTTACCAAGATAGAGCTCGTCATATAAAACCGGAGCACGAACAGGCGGACGAAGGAACGAATGGACAACCGGATTTCTGTCATTAGACGAACAAATGGAAAACACTTGTATAGATGCTGCTATACTTGTTTTCCCTGAGTACACTTTCCACTGTGACACTTTACGAAAATCACACAATTTATTTTTATAACACACGGAAGTAGATATATACCTTTTCTGTATATATGTATCAATACACATATACGAAAACGTCACAATCCAGGCGCGTATATTTAGTGAGAATCTTGGCGCACATTTTAGTGAGCAGCATTATTAAATATGAATAATATAAGTGGAAATCTAACTCCTCTTTGGACTGTGGATATATACCAAGATCCATATTCTAAGTCAATTTTGGTCATAACTTGCATAGGCAGTACATTATCAATATGTGGAGCTTTGATAATATTCCTGGCTTATGGAATCGTTACGGATGCTAGAAACGACACTAGAAAAATGCTTCTAAATTTGACAATTGCGGATTTTATAATGACAACTAGTAGTATGGTTGGAGCGATAAGGTACGAACAAAAATACGGAACAGTTAAAACAATTGAAATTCACTGTAGGGAACCGAAATGTGACTATCTTTGCTTGGTAGACGGAGTAATACTCACTTGGTCAAACGTGTGCTCCTTTTTCTGGACCACCTTCATCGCGCTTCATCTCCTATCAGTTGTCGTCTGCAATAGAAATGGAGGTTATTCATGGAGAGGATGGATCTGTTTTCACTTAATCGGGTGGGGAATACCAAGTATGTAATTTAATAATAATTTCAATATAAAGATTTTCTTAGTTTGGGAACTAATGGCCCGTTCAAAAAAAAAGTTTTCATATTCATGGGATTCAAAATAAATTTGCACATATATAAAAAAAAAAGACAATTGAATTAAAAATAATAACCTATAGTTAAAAAAAAACTTCTCCTATTTAGTCGGCATGGTGCAAGGTTATAATATTGTGGGTCTTTTTTCTCATATAAAAGATACAAAGGTGATTCAGATTTTCAAAATATATGAAACGGGGAAAATTAACATTATTATTATTTGTACTCAACCATAACTTGTAACTTATTCATGCATATATCACTTCCTACTTATAAGCTTTATAAAGTCGGTAAGAATATTGTCATTGGGTCTGTTAACTTACACTTATGGGAGTATGAGCTTATGTTTTCAGACGCATTCGATATCCAAACAATGTTCAAAATATTTGCTCATAGGTCATTTTCTTGGTGGAAAATCATAATAGTTCCCGCAAAACGGAGAAGGACATTTCCGAAAAAATGGTGGACGTTTCCGAAAATATTTTTTTTTCCCTTTTCCGAAAATTTTTGTTCCCTTTTCCGAAAATAAAAATGAGGACTTCTCCAAAAAATTATTACATTCACCTCTTCCATAAGCCAGGTAAATCAAGTTGATGTCTCTTGTTTACCAAAGGATAGTGAGCAAAATCATGCATGCTCAATGATCATAAGGGACCGACCATTTAACCTGAAGGGGGGGTATGGTTTTTTTTTCTGGACAGAAAATTTTTTTCGCGCTTCGCGCGAAACAAATTATTTATTTTTTTCACGCGTATCAACGAAATATTTTTTTTCAAAATAGACATTATTTTTTGGACAGAATGCCTTCTTCAGAAAATTTTTTTTCGTCATTTTGACAGCCAAAATATTTTTTTAGAAAAAAAACATAGCCCCCTCCCCCCCTTCAAGTTAAATAGTCGGTCCCTAAGAGACAATCATGTAGCATCAGGGACAGCTACCCGCACTGCAGATGGAAAGATATGCAAAATGACAACTTATCCTCAGTTGAAGTTTCATTGTACGGTACATCAATCATTATATCGTCGACAAAACTGTCGTCCTCCGCTTAAAGACAGACATAGGCTGACCTGGTCATTGCTTAAAAATGCACCTACAAGGACTGTAAAGTTTCAATCACAGGGCCACAATTCACCAGAGAACTCCACAACAAAAACATAGATAAATTACCAAAAAACAACGATAAGAACTCGGGACAACTGGACTTGGTACTGACACTAGGAAAAGCTAGCTGTAAAGTTGATCCGATTTTAGAGGACCCAACCTTCTCTCTGTAACAAACAATAATAAACGAACAAAACTAAAAACAGAAAGATTTCTAAACATAAGACCATTAAACACTTTATTAAACAAAAACTTATGCAAAGTATTATTTTGAAAGTTAGCCTGTAAAATAAATTTTCGGAAAAGGGATGTCATTTTTTTTCGGAAACGTCCATTCAGAAATTTAAATTTCTTTTCGGAAATGTCCTACGCCCCCCGCAAAAAAAGGGACGACCATTTGATTTGTAGGGGGGTTTGTAAATTAATAATTTAATCTTGGTGCCAGTGAAAATAAATATTTTAATCTTACTTGTTTTTATGAAAATAAATAATTTGATGTTGATTTGAAGAATAATTTTTGTTGCAACTGTAAATAAATAATTTGTTGTTACATTGGTGAAAATAAATAATTTGTTCGAAAATTTTATGAAAATAAATATTTTTTCTAGACACCCCCCCCCCCCGAAAATCAAATGGTCGTCCCCTAAAAACGGTCATCATCATCGCTGCAATGTTTCTATTTCGTATATAAGAATAAGCATTTTTAGTAGACCCAGAGTTTATTTTACCGAACTGACAAAAGTTGACAAAATACGAAATTCACACACACGACAATCGCGGGTGATTTGTGAAATGTACAAAAGTTGCCATGTTCATGATATGTTGGAATATTACTTCTGAGAAAGGGCAAGTTCAATATTGAAAGGTCGAACCAGATATGATCGGCTGATCACTCACTTTGTATAATGTTTACACATTTTTTTCTGATTATTTTACATGTTATACAATCTAATACTGAAAAATATTTGTATCACCAGAGACATAAAAAGAATAGATACGCAAATCAGTAATTTTTTGTGAATTTATACAGTGTATATGAAGAATATTTCTGGGGAAACCCGAAGTGCGATGAGGCATTTTTATATAAAGTTTTATAAATGGAACACACGGATTATTCTGAAAATAAAATGTTATAGCCCCATGAAAATACATCAATACAAGTCAACAGCAACTGATTGTAAAAAGGCAGTTCCATAAATATCATAGACTTTCCAATTTGTTTCCATTGAATAAATTGGCACAAAAATGACATTCAGAAAAAGAAGGTTGTACTTTTTTTACAACATTTAATTCACAGTAACTTCTGTATTTTGTTTTTGACATAAAAAAAGTCTCGATGACACTTTGGTAAGAAAAATTCTTCACACAGTTACAATCAATACAAAGATGTGAAAAAGTCTGACTCTCTACAAATACATGGTAGAACCAAGCAAAGGAACAACGCTCCTATTGTTGTTCTTTATGTTGAAGTCACCATGAAGCCTGATGAGCTTTGCTTATACCTCAAAGTAAGTTCAAAACACCCCCTAGCTCCGGTTTGAGATGAATTCATTTCCAAGATGTTGAACAAGCTACATCCACGTCTTTATCGGTTATGGATGCGGGATCGTCAACAAACAAATTAAGCTGGCATTTGTGCTCTTACTGTTATACCACATTAGTCATTCAGCTAATCGGGTGAAATGTCCGTTGATTTTGTTTAATATGTGGTTACATCGGCGAAGGGTCCGTTGATTGGAGTAGGCTACGGGTCAGTTGAGAGTAAATTTCAATTTATGTCTTGAAATTTTTTGATAAATTCTCTTTTATGTCTACAAATAATCGTTATCTCATAAAATGCGTTTGTCTACCAGTGCGACTATCATTACGCTAGCGTACACTGTCACTGTTTTTAACATACATTTCAAAACATTGTCAGAAAACTAAAAGGCGATGATGTACCCTAGTACAATTTTGACAACAAATTCTACAAATATCAATCAGAAAAAGATATTTGTTCGGAAAAAAGTTTATTTTTGTACTAGACATAAGATCTAATGTAGAAAAGCTTAACTGTATGCACTCAGGTATTCTTTGTTCATTTTAAAGGGTTTAAAATGGTTATTTCAATTTTTTTGTCCGTTAATGAGTTGGTTACGAAATAAAAGACAGTTGATGAGTTTGTAGCCGGTAATGCTTTACTGTTCAAAAAGTGAAATGGCCTTTTGCATATCTTTCCGGTTTTCGAAACAAAGAGAGGGCGAGTGTGTGATATTGGTCGAGGACTGATAACGGCAGGAAAACGCATTGTACAAAATATTACGATTAATAACAGACTGTCATAGGCCCAATACTCGGGCTTGTTAACTGTTACTATAGAGTAGGAAGGTCGTCATTTATTTTTACTTTCGTTTGTTTCAAAGTTATACATACAATGAATATGTTTCCAAGGTTTGTGATTAATAAGCATTCTAAACCGTACGTTCTCATAAACTTGATAACGATATTGTACTCGATATCAAGATAATTTTAAGTTTTACCCTAGACTGTAATTGCATCAACATACCCCACACAATACTGTTATACGGCGTATTTACTTCCTGACTAGAGACGATATTTCAAAGCATTATCCCATCACGATTTGCCTTTCAGAGAATTGATGAAAGTACACGGTAAGTAAAAAAAAGTTTATGGAAGAAGTAACTATTCAAAAATTAACCAATGAACGTATATATTCGATGATTAGATCATAATGCATTTCAATTACAATATATATATTAGTATCTGCCATAATCATAATCCTTTATTGTTAAAGTAGATCTATAATGCCAGTTTAGGGTTGGCCAATAACTGCTTAATCGTAGCAGTTAAGATTTTTTTATTTGATATTTGACTGAAGTGTTGGTCCAACTATCAGCCAAAAATATTGTCAGCCGAGTGAACTAAAATAAATATTGAAGACCAGAAAAATCTAGGAGGAATCAAAAACTTAGTAGATTTTTTTATGACTTTTTACATAGAAAAAAAATCAGAAAATCATTTGTAAACATTAAGAAAGTTATACTATAGGTCATTAGGGCATTGAGTATTGTGTTCCAAAAAATCTACAGCTTGAGAATATAAAAATAGCTAAAATGAAAGCCTTTATTTGTTACTGCGAAGATATGGTAATACATATGGAAATCATATTGTAGCACAGAGTGAACTTCGAGTAATTCAGGAAATAGATTAGTTGACATTGTTGAAAAGAAATATAGTTACAAATTTTGAATGTAAGTAAATACCTTAGACTTATTCTCTGCTGAGGTGAAATATCGGCACTGCAATTTGGTTTTTCGGAGGATATGAGACCGTATTCATGTGGTGGCCTAAAACGACTTTGAAACAAAACTACGGCACTTCTATCAGAATAAAATTGTTAATCGGGCTACACAGCGGACTGGAACCAAACTTGTGGCAGTAGTCATTGGCTGGTTTATTTTTAAAAATGCGTGAATAAAATCCGTATATATATAGTTCAAACAAGAAAGCTCCAGCAGGAAACTTAGTTTAACATTGGACGTTATAAGAAAACGTATACAAAGATCTTCTCTCATGATACTACATAGTCAATTACAACAGACTTTTTTTTACAAATGTCAAACATTGAACTCTATCGGAAATAATTCATGGGTCTTTTCTGAAGCCACAAAACCAAATGGAACCAAACCTGGTCACCATAATGTTCGAATTGTCACTTTTCAAAATGTGTCCAACAAGTCTACACCTCATCCATATGGCAGCAAGTTTGTTTCATACTGGACCTTACGAAAATAAACAAACATTTCTTCGTTAGCAACCTGACCAAATGGAATAAAACCCGGTGATTTAGTCCTTAGTTGGCCTTTAAAATGTGTCTTTCAAGTCGTCACCTCATCTCAGATGGCAGCGAACGGAAAAGATTAACGGTGGACTCTATTCAAATAGCTAACACAACGATTTTCTCCAGTGAAACTGCATGAATATTTGTAACCAAACCTGTTGAAAACGGGCTTTTATTTTCCCGTACTTTTTTAGTTTTTAATTTAGATAGAAACCAGGGATCTCCTCTGAGACTACTCTGAGGAACCAACCCTCTAAAATCAGGAAAATGAATATATCGTGCAGAACTCGATATTGGAAACCAGATTTCCTGAAAGTTAAAATTTTCGACTCTGTGGACTTCTAATTTCAGAAATATGATATTTCAAGTAAATGGTGTACAAAATGAGTACGTGTACCTGGAATAGGTAAATAATCATTAAATACTCGGCTAAAATTAAATACAGAAGTTACTGTAAATAACGAAATACCGAAGTTACTGTTAAATGTAGCTACTGCAGATGGCCATTTCGACTCCTTATTATTTTCAGCGCAGATCAAATCTACATATTTTTGAAGACCATTAACCAAAAGATGCTGTACAACTAAAAAAATGCTTTTTAATATTCTAAAATTTAGTTGGAAGCTGGCTCATAAATTCAAATGCAGATCAAGAAACCAACAGACGACACAGGTAACCGACCCTGGACATTGCTCAGTGGTATTAATATTCATGATTTTCAAATCGAAATTCTACTTTTCGGGAATGATGACTACGATGACCAGACAAACTCAGCTATATTTTCAAAAGGCTCGATCATTTTTCAATCAAACTAAACGAATTTAAGGTACAAGTCAGTTCTAGATCTCAGTCACACCCTTCTTTCGTCTTTCTTTTCTCGTCTTGAGCTATTCTTTCAAAACATTGTTTCAAAAAATGTTAATTATCATATTAATTTTTATTTGCCTTCCTGTCGTTTGAATATATGTTGCACTAAGTTGGTACATGTATAACTTGTGTCCAATCGTTTTGTTTCTTTGTAATAAAATATTATTAAACTAAAAAACAACGGATAACAACCCTTATGCTTCGACTCTGCTTCGGCAAACGACATTACAACTTTTAGATTTACTCTCAACTGACCTAGTTAACGGACTGAGTTTCCAGGGCCTTCTGATTAACTGACTGAGTTTTCGATAATTCTTGATTATCCATATAAATACAAATCAGTGCTTTATGTTGTTAAGGTAGTGTGTGCTTCTTATTCATATGTTTCATAGGATAATTATAAATGTGTGTTTCCTGTGGCATTTTTCTCATAAAACACTAAAAAATGAAGTTTGTTTACATCTGTAAAGTCAAAATATAGTGGTGAGTAACACGCCTTTCTGAAATACGTGTAAATGGTGCAATGTCCACAAAAAATGTTATCACAACAATATTTACTCATTATTTTTACATTGGTAGACACATTCATTAGTTTCCTATAAATTGCATGCGTTATGAAAAAGCAAAATTTTGATTGACATCTATGTTGATATTACGATAAATTCTGATCAACTGACTGTAACCTACTCCAATCAACGGACCCATCACCATTGTAACCACATATAAAACAAAATCAACGGACAATTCATCCGTTTAGCCGAATGACCAGTGTGTATACTGTCATCCGTTGCCCGAAAAACACTATTTCTTAGTGTCTAAAGCTAGAGTATATGTAGACAAAAAGAGGGCGCTCATCAAGTCGCTTGTAAAAAAACCTTGGTTTTATAAAATACAGTGATATGCGGTCACTATGAACAGGTGGTCAGAATAACATTTGGAATTACAAACAAAAAAATACCTTCCAGTTTTATTTCGAAATTCAACTTCCAAATAGCTCTCCTGTGATGTATTATATATATAGTTACCAATACAGGACCACCAAGCTAAAGGATTATTTCGAAATTGTTGGTCCAAACATAGTGCTTTCGGTTACTTTAAATACCGGAGCAATACACCAAAAGGCTTAGTGAAAATTGGGATGCCTTTTTGTAAATAAATACGTTCCAATTCTAGAACACCAAGCCAAAGGGCTTATTTTGAAATAAAGGGGTCTAAAACATTGTGCCTTCGATTACGGAATACCTCCTAATACTTTATCAAAATGCCAAAATGTTTCCCCCCAAGTGCTTTCTGTTACATCTTAAAATCTGACTGTGATAATGATATCTTCATGCAACACTCAAATATTTGAAAGTATCTAGTTTAAACTTGATTTTTTTGGAGGAAATGGTACTTTTTGTGTCTGTTTTATGAATTTGTATTGATTATTAATACTTTGACTGTGTGTATTGTTAAGTTGTTTTTTCCGCAGAAAAGTTGGATTTCCCACATAACGGAAGATATACCAATCAAAACAAAGGAATTCTCAAGGACCCATAATGACGTATGATAGATAGGTTTTCTATTTCCAGAAAAACAGATTTCTCATTATCGGAACTGTTGGTAGAGTTAAGTGGAATCAGTTTAAAAACTTGTAATTCACAAAAAGCTACCATATAGAGAAAAAACCATACTGTCAACCATAAACAGGCTTACTAATTTCAGACAGATAGAATGAGTACTTCACTCTCTTTTTTTTAAAGCAAACGGTTGAAAACTGACAAAGTATAATTAAACAAGCGATTCCTTGTGAAAAAACAGTCTGTTCTGAACAGAATCGGTCGTTAACATGGCGAATCAAGAGGGAATTCAGGGGGTTAGAATCCCTTTTTCCTGGAAAAACATTTAAATTAATATACTGTGTAAAATAAGGAAAATTCATACAAAATTACAAATTAGTTGACTTTCATGCGGAAGTTTTTTTGCCTGCGCAAGCAACTCCATCGAAAAGGGTTTCCAGGCCATTTTTGGTATATTGTAATTTTTCTCTAATTCAGCACTGAATTTTTGTTAGTATACACATATATCCTGGCTATGAGGACAATTCAAGTTCAAGTTCAAAAGCTTTATTTAAAGAAGATATACATATAACAATATAACATAAGCTCTTATTTGCTTTTAAAAACTTGAAACAAAAAACAAAAGCACGTGCAATACATAATTAAGACATGATTGAAGACAGTTACAGCAGATTAAAACACATAACACATACCATTAAAGAAAAGCGTATAAAGCAAATTAAAGCATAACGCATGCACATAACACATATCATTTAAGAAAAAATAAATAGCAACGCACATAAAAACAATAGCATGATGGCACAATTGAGAAGTTAAGACATAAAAGCTGCAATTTGCACAAACATTTATCATTAAAAAAATAAAAGCTAACTAACGAATACTAGCGAAAAAAGTAAAAAAGCAGTATAAGCAAAGCAAAGTTCTGTAATTTATTTACATGCAGTACAGTGACATAATTAAATTGCCAGACCAGGTACTTATTAATTTAGAAAATTTATTAGAATTAAAATTTTTAAACAATAAAAAGTTTGTGGCTTCCCCAGACACAACTATTTCCCTACGCGAAGTGGAGAGAAATGGTTGTTGTCGAGGGAAACCATAAACTGATAAACTTGCTATTGTTCGAATAGCCAGTCGAACATGCGACGTCATCTGTTAATCGTCAAGTAAATAGTTCATCACCGTTAAAGGGGAAGTTCAGTCAAAAATCAAAATTTGATATTCTGTTATTTACATGTCAAACATCGATGATACATCGACAAAAAAATTATATCTTTATCTATAAAGTCAAAAAACGAACTTAGAAATGTCAAGAAATTACTACTGGGGGTCCGCCATGTATACATAGGTGGCGATACAATCGATATCACAACATCTAATTACCGCTGTACATGTATACTGCGGAAAAGTGACACGTACAATTATTATAAAAATAACATTGTGTTACCATGCGGAATTTATAATTACACTTTCGAATTACAGTTTCGTTGTACTGGTCAGGTTTTCTGATTTTTCAAAAATCACCTACCTGTATGATAATTTAAAATCAATGAAATATTTTGCTTATTTTTTAGCATCTTAATAGGTGATCGTTTTATTATTTTCGTTCTCATATTAATAAGGACATAAAAATACTGAAAATAATCTCGTGATATCTGCTTTTAGTTTTTTTTTCTTTATTTTCATCATTTTTATGAAATTAATCTAGGATTCAAAGGAATTCTTCCCTAAACAAAAAAGAATAACTAAATCGTGCAAGCAGAATAATATTTATAATATTGTATTTCTAAACCATCTCCGTTACCGTCATTTCCTAGAGATGTGAATATGTATATATATTTTTTAATTTGTATATTGTTACAGTCGTAAAACATTCTGTCTGTGTATATTTCACTGTCGTCTCAATATACGCACGTGTCCGGCACTCTCCCCGGGGCAGAGCTGTCGGCTTACACAAATTACAAAATTACGCCTTACTATATATGTATTTTATCAGTTTGGGGTGATCAAATAGGTATGAAAATAAAATATAAAGAATTCCCCACTTGAAGTTTTTATCCGGGTACAATTTCAAAATTCAAATTCAAGATTTCATCTCAGTAACTTTACGGAATAAAGAGGATATTAAGAAAATATTCAAGGAACAAACTGACACATTTTGTTCAACAAAACAAGGAATTTATCCTACTTTCTTGGATCTACTGTCCATTGAAGCTAAAATTTAATCTACATTTAACTAGTCCAAGATTGCAGTCAGTGGAGTTAACATATGTGTTATGATCTCATGTTCATTTACTCCATATCCTTTCGTATAATATATGTATTCGGGTTAATAAATTGACTTTTTTTATTCCATTTATGTTAAAAATCCTGTGTCAGTCTTATCAGAAGCAGAGACATATAAAACCATTTTATATGTCTCTGTCAGAAGTAAGGGGAACTTGTGTAAGCAAGTCCTTAGCTAGTGCATACCTTCCATTTTATTATGTTGGTGATATACTAGTGTACTTTATTCCGTAACATACTCACGGCTTAAATAATGTATTCCGGAAAGATTATTTGTCGTGAAATAAATAGACTGTTACACTCTTGCCTTATATTGGTTTGAAACAAGCTAGTTAAAAAATGCTTGATGTATTCTTGATGCATTTGAAAGCGGATAGAACAGAAAATATGATACTACAAGACATGGATGTAGGATCTCAAGCTTACAGCCGAGACTTGAGCGCAAAGGTTTTTAATTACAAAAGCTGATATATTGATCGGAAATCGCCAAAATTTTCGCATTATATTTCTGTGAAATACATAATTATACATAATTATACAGTATAAATGAATAATAAATTAACGTTGTTAAATTCATATTAGTTTGGTTTTACTTTTCAAAAACACCCTTTTCAGACTATAATGCAAACAAAGCACCGTTTTATGATAATAACACCTTTTGCTTCTATAACTTGTAAATATCTTAAAGTCACGTGCGGTAAATTTTATAATTACCTTTAGTTTTGTTCTTTATTGCAAAATTACACCCCTAAGGGTCAAAGCAATACAATACAACACAAAACATATAATACAGCATACAATGATCAATAAGTAAAAGACAGACGACTCTCTGACCGGCGTGGACCCTATATCAATTCAGCAGATTGTTTCAGAAAGGTACATACTACCGGTAAAAGGGCTGAGTTTGGATTAAGAATGAAATTTATTTTTTGAAACTGCTTGAAATTTTTAAAATTTGGGAAGTTTTGGTGTATAAGTTCAAAAAAATTTGTCCTATTTTGTTCATTAATTTTACAATTTAAAAGGAAATGGTTTTCATCTTCAATAACTTTATATGTCTTACAAAGTCTCTGTTGACGGGGAATATTTTTATAACGACCAGTTTCTATTTGTAGAGTATGGTCGCTTAAACGAAATTTTGTTAATATTTGTCTACTTTTAAAACATGGCAATTCAGATAAATATTTTTCTAGCCCAATATTTAGTTTAAGTTTACTATATAAGAATAATTTTGATTCATCAGTAAACGTAGATAGATTTTCTTTCAGTTTATTTATATATTATTCTGTAACAGTCTTTTTTAACATACTTTTTATTGGATATTTTATTTTTTCAAACGATTTAATACGTGTACAGGCGTGTGCCACACCTAGCGAAGGTGAGGTAAAGTTTTGGTGAGAATAAACAAACCACAATAAACATCGTTACCAGGTGACTAAGGATTATGTTGTACATGAAGTGTACTGTACAAAAGTTCAGCGATTGAAAAAAAAATTAACTTATTTTTTTTTTTAAATTAAAAAAAGACACATGTGTGGCAAATATGTCTCTAATTTTTTTTAAAGATTTCTTGGTTTGTTATTTGTTTACTTATTACTTGTGGTAAACGTTTTTTTTTTCTAAGACTGAAGAATTTTTCCTTTTCATACACGTTTTGATCCATTATATGCGTACATAGCAGTTAGTGGAAATATGAGGACACGTGCATGCCTAAGTGCATAAGGAGCCTAGTACGTAAGTCTCATCAGAATACGTGTTGAGTCGGGACAATATGAAGAAGTTCCATATTAGTAAAAAAGCACAAGACACATAATCCTAATCACGCACATCAGCATAATAAAAACTCCGTTTTCTTTAACCTCGCTGACTAGGACAGTATCTTTTGTATGAAAAAAAAGGATCTTCATATTTTTAACTTTTAAACAGAAAAAAAGAACAAACATTGAGACCTCTATGCTTGTTGTCGAACATTGAAGCTTCCACGTTGGGTTAAGACCAACCGCCTTCTTGTCGGGAACGACAAACTCGCACCATACAGCAAGCGTTGTGTATTTAGCCATTTAGTATTTTTGTTTTGATTTGAAGTCTGGTATATTTGAGCATATTCACTGGTTTTAATCGGTCAATAGTAAAAAAATGTATTTTGAGTTCAATATCCAAAGTTGTAATGTTGTCGAGATAAATTGACTAAATTTGTACACTGTCGGACATCAACACATAATGAATATTATTATAATTCCTTGCTGATAATGAAACATATAAGTCCGTCCTATATGCAGCCCATAAAACGCTCAAAATGCTTTTTGTAATGTAGTTTTTATTTGACCAATTCGACAAGCTATGTATCCGAATGGCGGATTTCGGGGGGGGGGGGGGGGG
>MJUU01029895.1:162685-176564 GCA_002080025.1 Modiolus philippinarum
AAATCGCAACTGCATCACAAGCATTGTTCCGACTATTGACTAAATGATTAATTGACTTGTTTACAAGAATATATTCATACATAATAAACACGCAATAAGTTCTGTGGCGTGCGTGTCACAGGTGACCACCTGAACAAAAAATTCACCTGAACAAATAATTCACCTGTGTCACACGGGCCACCTGGGGTTTTAATTAATGACAATAAACAATTACAATTAACAAGGTAACATTTTACAGAGGATTAAGTTTTGTCAACAACGAAGTGTAAGTGCACAATTTCTTAACCGTGAAAAATATCCGCACGTGTGCACATTCGTTTTTGAAAGGAGTAAAATAAAGGTATGTGCGAAATTTACATTCTTTTGAAAAAGGGTTAGTTTCTTTAACATTTTCTTTTTATTGCTAATAGAAACTCGAAATTCGGACAATTAATAGTTTTTCCCTAACTTGATGTTCATGTTTTGATAGTAAATTGATAGCGTACATTGTAGTTTATTTTTCCTATATGGTATAAGTATATAGATTATTGACCAATCAAATCATATTATATAAGGTACCGGAAGCCTTGTATAAGGTACCGGAAGAAGTCAATATGGCAGCCCCCTGCTTGTTTAAATTTTCATACAAAAACACAAATTATAGAATAACCACTTAAGATCTGAAAACGGGTTACGGCAACAACGTTTTAAAATACGTGTTTGAATAACATATCAAATTTAATTTTTTGAGTGAACTTTCCCTTTAAATAGTCATTGAAACTATTAATAGTCTGTTTGTGACATATGTGAAAAAAAGTTAATTTATCCAATAAACAATTCATATAGAAAATATATATACTGAGGTACAATATTTTTAAAAATGTTCGAAAGATGGCGGTATTGCCGTTAAATGTATGAAAATTTGTTTTAAGTAGCTGACATCAAGGTTTTGTGAGTATACAAATCCTTTTGCCGGGTTGCATCATGACAAATAAAATCTTCCGAATTGTCTATTTACACAATTACTTACAAAAACAGGTGTTTATCTCTGTTTCTTTTTCCATTGCAGCGGTGGTCGTTGTGTCTGCAGTGGCTAAGGGGGTATTTGGTGAAGATTACAGTGTTGGCAGTGGGCTGTGGTGTTGGATAACGGCATGTCTCAAAAATGCTATAGAACAGTTTATTTGGATGGTTGTTACTGGCAAAGGATGGGAAATTCTCATGTATCTTTTCACAGGAACTTCCTATATTCTCCTGAAAGTATCTGTAATACGCAAGGTAATTTTATGCTATTCAAATATTCCGAGAGCAATGGTTTTTACATTTTTGATGTTCAGAAACTTTGATGAGGGGTCCAACATGCCTTAACAAATCTAAAATGCAAAGAGTCATATAATACTAAATAGTATTGAAACAAAACATTTGTCATGAGGTGGAGAGGCTACGAAATTATTACAAATTTACATTTTGGAATTGATTTGAAATCAAATGGCTGTCCATCTTTCTTTTAATGTGTGTTTCAACACACAAACTATCCAGGAACAATATCGGAATTTTCTTTTGAAAAAATGAGCTTTTTTCATTTAAGATTTTCTGTGAAGTATCATTTGCTTCTTTATAATTGTTTGCATTCATGTGCCATTGACAGGAAAGTTGATAACTCGGCATTGACTTTTAATTGCGAGCAATTTGAGTTTTATGATAATTTTAGCGTCGACTTTTACTGAATATTTGAGCTTTTATAATTATCCGTGGTATTTTTTACGAATTAAAATTTAGTTCCTACATTCTTGTTATCATTTTTACTCGATTACATTTGATTTTTTTCTAATATTTCAATTCTTAATTAATTAATTTCCGATTTGAAAGTATTTCAATTTTTAATGAAAAATATGATTTTTGTTTTCAGAGGAGACTAAGGCCTAATCTGACGTTCAACGACATAGCAGGAGATTTACGTCATACAGATGAGAGTTATCTTACCTTATGGCTCATAATTTATTCTCTGAGGATTTGGGGCACCATACGATTTTTTGTTGCGTTTTACATAAACTATACCAACGAGTCTCTGCCAAGTTATAAAAAAATTGACATTGTGTTTTTTCACTTGCAGAGTTTGGGAGATACTTTGCAGGCATTTTGTTCGTGTGTATTGTTCTGTTTTATTGACCGTAGAGTGCGACACTCTCTTCTCTATGGTACGCAACGACCAGGATACGAAAGACTTCGCTCAGTTGTCCAGTAGTCGGACCCGGTACGTGTATATTTCAGTTTCAAAGAAATTCTAATTGGTGCCATAGATTTTTTAAAACTGATGTAAATTATAAGCAAAACATCGTCCGGTTGTGGTAAAGGAGTAGGGGCGGTAAGGGCCTTATTTGGCCTGAAAAATAAATTTGGTTGAATTCATGGAATTTTCTCATTTAGATGTTCTATGGGTATGGCTTTTCAGTAAACGGTAACATTTCTCAAATATTGATGTATGATTACTGAGTTTTTTCGTGTAGAAGAAAAGACAAATTGAAGATTTTGTCGAAAAATGACAGATTTGACCTATTTTGACTACTTTTTCTGTATAGAAAATATAGAGCACATGCAAGAACCACAAAAAATATTTATATGAGAGGTTCAATTCATTCGTACTAATAAGTTGGTATATTATCAAATTGGTTCTTGGGTGTGCTCGATATTTCCGGTTAGGAAAACTGTTCGAAAATCTGCAAAATTCGGTATATTTCTATGAAAATGCTCAAAAATAGCTTTTTCATGACGTCAGAACTGTATACCTATTATGACGTCATTGGTTCCAACTTTTGTATTTTTTCTGTAAATGGGATATCAACTTTGGTACGAACGTGAAAGATAATCTTGAGGTGCAACCTTAAAATTCACTGGAATCTTGGGCCAAATCAACCCCTTATCGCACCTTGTCCTTTGATAAAAAGTAATCCCTATTGCGTTATCGGATAAAATCACTGGACTCAATTGAAAAGCAAAACTCGAATGAGTCCGTATTTGTGATGAGTGTGAAAAGGGCAGAAATCTTTTAATTAATCGATCAAATTTAGAGCCAACTGGATATATCAGAGATCTTCAAGAAAACTGAAAATATTTCTTATTTCCTCAGTAACGACTATATTTAAAAGCTGAACTAGATTCTGCATCTAGATCTAGATCCGATTAACATTATAATTTTACAACAAATGACTTCAAGAAATATTTTTATCAGCACGGCCACAAATCGATCTAAATCACAGCCAATGTTATGACGAAAAAAAGTTTAGAGGAAAGTCCGGATATGATTTGGAGGAACCTTGAAAAATAGTTAACAAAGCTCTTTTTGGTGACTTGCTATGTTTTAAAGCACAAATAAAAAAATCTAAGAATGGCATCATACCCTCCAACGATTCCCTTGTAATGTTTAAAAATATCCTCTCAATTTTTGGTCTTATAATCGATGTAGAACGTTTGGCAATCGGAGCCGGAATAGTAGTATCTGACCCCCCTCTTACTGCCAAATGTTTTCGAGTCACGAATTAATGATCGAATGAAAAGTTAGTTTGCTTCATAACATGTTAATATATATTTATTTGCAAATTTACGCCAATAGGGGCCAAGCAAATACAACGTACAATGACAAAACATACAAGACATACAAACATATGTTTATACAACGACAAATGACATGTAAATACAGATATATATATATATTGAGCAACTTTGGCCAACGTGGACTTTACTTTCGCAAGTATGTACTTTGCTTTATAAAATCTGCTACTGCTGACAAAAGTTGAAAATTTGGATCTAAAATTTGTTTTAGTTTATTGAGTGGCTGATCTTGATTAAAATCTGGATACATAATATTTATTGATGAATATAAGTTATTTCTAGCAGATTCATTCTTGGTTCAATTTAGCACAAAATGTATTTCATCATCAATTTCATTTGAACTACAGTGTTTACAAATTCTGTTATCTCTTGGTATATTTTGATATCTTCCAATTTCTATTTCTAAATTATGGTCACTAACCCGAAATTTAGTTAAAAACTGTTTAGTTTTAAAATTTGATATTTCTAATAAATATTGTTCTAGTTTAATTTCTGACTTAATTTTGCCATAAATACTAGTAAACAACTTAGAATTTTCTTAGAAGGGTATGATGACATTCTTAATTTTTTATACCACCCGCTTGGAAAGTGGGGGGTTTATAGTGATTGGGGTGTCCGTCCGTCCTTTCGTTCTTCCGTCCGTCTTTCCGTCCGTCCGTCCGTCCGTAACACCTGAGGGTAACCATCTCTTATCCGCTACTCCCCCTGAACCGCTAAATGGATATCCATGAAACTTTAACACAGTCTTTGTGACATAATGTAGGTGTGCACCTCCTATTTCAGAATTTGATTTAATTGATTTTTGGGGTTTCCCATAGCAAAACATGGACTTTGCCATTACATAACAAGGGGGTGGACTTTGCCATTACATAACAAGGGGGTACCCATCTCTTATCCACTCCTCTAGAACCGCTAAATAGATTTTCATGAAACTTTAACACAGTCTTTGTGACATAATGTAGATGTGCACCTCCTATTTCAGAATTTGATTTAATTGATTTTTGGGGTTTCCCATTGCAAAACATTGACTTTGCTATTACATTACATGGGCTACCCATCTCTTATCCGCTACTCCTCCTGAACTGCTGAATAGATTTTCATGAAACTTTAACACAGTCTTTTTGACATAATGTAGATGTGCACCTCCTATTTCAGAATTTGATATGATTGACTTTTGGGGTTTCCCATAGCAAAACATTGACTTTACCATTACATTACAAGGGGGTACCCATCTCTTATCCGCTACTCCTCCTGAACTGCTGAATAGATTTTCTTGAAACTTTAACACAGTCTTTGTGACATAATGTAGATGTGCACATACTATTTCAGAATTTTATTTAATTGATTTTTGTGTCGCCTGCACCTAGTGCAGGATCGACACATAGGGATCACTATCCGTCGTCTTGCGTCCGTCTGTCTGTCCGCCCGTCTGTCTGTCTGTCTGTCCGTCTGTATGGCTAAAAAAAATGTAAGCATTATCCGCATCTCCTCCTAAACCGCTTGGCACTTTTCAACCAAACTTGCAGGAATGCTTCAGTATATGTTGAAGATGTGCACCATGCATTTTGTTTTTCTTTAATTTTGTTTTTTACCGATTTTACACTGTTTTTGGACTTTGCCATTTAAGCTTTCTGGAGTCTTGAGGGTACGTCTCCATTATCCGCAACTCCTCCTAAACAACTTGGCCCTTTTCAACCAAACCTGCAGAAGTGCTTCAGTATATATTGTAGATGTGCACCATCTATTTAGTTTTTCTTTATTTATGTTTTTCCAGATTTTGAACCTATTTTTGGACTTTGTCATTTTAGCTTATTGGAGTCATAGGGTATACCTCCATTATCCGCAACTCCTCCTAGACCGCTTGGTACTTTCCAACCAAACTTGCAAGAATGCTTCAATATATATTGTAGATGTGCATCATGCATTTAGTTTTTGATAAGTTTTGATTTTTTCGATTTTTTAGCTATCTTTGGACTTTGTCAATTTAGCTTATTGGCGTCATAGGGTATACCTCCATTAACCGCATCTCCTCCTAAGCCGCTGGGTACTTTCGAACGAAACTTGCACGAATGCTTCAGTATATATTGTAGATGTGCACCATCTATTTAGTTTTTTGTGTCACCTGAACTTAGTGCAGGATCGACACATAGGGATCACTATCCGTCGTCTTGCGTCCGTCTGTCTGTCCGTCTGTATGGCTAAAAAATTTAAGCATTATCCGTATCTCCTCCTAAACCGCTTGGCACTTTTCAACCAAACTTGCAGGAATGCTTCAGTATATGTTGAAGATGTGCACCATGCATTTTGTTTCTCTTTAATTTTGTTTTTTTTTTACAGAATTTACGCTGTTTTTGGACTTTGCCATTTCAGCTTACTGGAGTCTTGAGGGTATGTCTCCATTATCCGCAACTCCTTCTAAACCGCTTGGCACTTTTCAACCAAACTTGCAGGAATGCTTCAGTATATGTTGAAGATGTGCACCATGCATTTTGTTTTTACAGATTTTATGCTGTTTTTGGACTTTGTCATTTTAGCAAACTGGAGTCTTGAGGGTACGTCTCCATTATCCGCAATTCCTCCTAAACCGCTTGGCACTTTTCAACCAAACTTGCAGGAATGCTTCAGTATATGTTGAAGATGTGCACCAGACATTTTGTTTTTCTTTAATTTGTTTTTTTTTACAGATTTTACGCTATTTTTGGACTTTGCCATTTTAGCTTACTGGGGTCTTGAGGGTATGTCTCCATTATCCGCAACTCCTTCTAAGCCGCTTGGCACTTTTCAACCAAACTTGCAGGAATGCTTCAGTATATGTTGAAGATGTGCACCATGCGTTTTGTTTTTCTTTAATTTTGTTTTTACAGAGTTTACGCTGTTTTTGGACTTTGCCATTTTAGCTTACTGGACTCTAGAGTCTTGAGGGTATGTCTCCATTATCCACAACTCCTTCTAAACCGCTTGGCACTTTTCCACCAAACTAGCAGGAATGCTTCAGTATATGTGGTCTGTATGGCTCAAAAAAAATTTAGCATTATCCGCATCTCCTCCTAAACCGCTTGGCACTTTTCAACCAAACTTGCAGGAATGCTTCATTATATGTTGAAGATGTGCACCATGCATTTTGTTTTTTCTTTAATTTTGTTTTTTTTTACAGATTTTACGCTGTTTTTGGACTTTGCCATTTTAGCTTACTGGAGTCTTGAGGGTATGTCTCCATTATCCGCAACTCCGTCTAAACCGCTTGGCACTTTTCAACCAAACCTGCAGGAATGCTTCAGTATATGTTTAAGATGTGCACCATGCATTTTGTTTTTCTTTAATTTTGTTTTTATAGATTTTACGCTGTTTTTGGACTTTGCCATTTTAGCTTACTGGACTCTGGAGTCTTGAGGGTACATCTCCATTATCCTCAACTCCTCCTAAACCGCTTGTCACTTTTCCACCAAACTAGCAGGAATGCTCCAGTATATATTGAAGATGTGCACCATGCATTTTGTTTTTCTTTAATTTTGTTTTTGCCAGATTTTAGGCTGTTTTTGGAATTTGTCATTTTAGTTTATTGGAGTCTAAGGATATGCCTCCATTATCCTCAACTCCTAATAAATGGCCCTGTATTTTTCTATCAAACTCGGAGGAACGCATGCTTCAGTATATAATTTAGATGTGCAACTTGGACTTTGTAATTCCATTTTGAACACAAGAATTCTTAAATATATATAGTGCAGGCGACACAAGTGTTCCGTGGAACACCCATGCATTTTTTGGGTTTCCCCATAGCAAAACATGGACTTAGCTATTACATAACAAGGGGTACCCATCTTTTATCCGCTACTCCTCCTGAACCATTGAATAGATTTTCATGAAACTTTAACACAGTCTTTGTGACATAATGCAGATGTGCACCTCCTATTTCAGAATTTGGTTTGATTGATTTTTAGGGTTTCCCACAGCAAAACATGGACTTTGCCAGTACATTGCAAGTAGGTACCCATCTCTTATCTGCTACTTCTCTTGAACCACTAAATAGATTTTCACGAAACTTTACACAGTCTTTGTGACATAATGTAGATTTGCATCTTCTATTTCCGAATTTGAGTTGATTGATTATCGAATGGGGGAGCGGGGGTATATATCAGTGAGCTTTGCTCACCGTTTTTCTAGTAAAATTTATGCTTCATAAAATCGTACTAAACAAAAAAAAAGACTTTGTTTACCATTTTGTAAGATTTCTCCAAATCATATCCGGACGTTCCTCTAAACTTTTCCTCGTCATAGCATTGGTGGCCGTGATCAGGCAGTGCCAAGTTTATAATACAGTGTATACATGGGGATGGGAATAATATTTGTGAACAGATTTGAAGGAAAAAATGAATTCTGTAACGATAAGCAACAAATTATAATAAATATGTTGCATTAACTTTTGATGTCGTTTGGTTTCAGTGGAAATTTTTTTCAACCATTTGAATAATGTGATTTAATTAAATAAAGTCACAAAATTAAGAGCTCCGGCTTTTATTTTTTCCTAGATAAACAATGAAAGGATATGGAGTAAATACACATGAATCAATCCATGTACGGTAAAGTCAAGCAATGCAACAACGCTTTTATTGTTCTCAGTTCATCTTGGATATCATCTTTTTGTCTTGTTGTGCTTGAAAATGCATACAAAAAGTACTACATCTGTTTTTAAATTAGTTAAAGCGTAGAATATTTGAAAGTTGAGTGTAAAAACTGGCCTACTTATTTCAAGTGTTTTAGACGTGACGTAAACCTCGGGTTGATTAGTAATTTCCGATCAGACCCATTGTCTTTGACCCTTTTTATTTTTAAACATTATAATAATGGGAAAGCCTGACAAATGAACGAGGTGGCTAAATATCATCAGGTACTTTCCCTCTCTGGAGTTAGATTTTGAGCCGGATTTCATCTCGAACTTCACTGATTTTATCCTCTATAAAGCATTATATTTTTAACCCACCTTTTCTCTCAGAACATAATTATATAAATCCGAATAAATAGTTAACAAGGTTTTATAAAATTCTTAAAAACCTTTCATGACGTTTTAAAGACACATTTAATTTCAAACCCAATGAAAATTTGGAGTGGTTCTTCAAATACAAGTGATGAGGGGGCGGACCGGGTTAAGTGAGACCGGGAGAAAGGGGACGAGAAAGGAGAAAGAGGGTTTGAGAAAAAGAGAAAGGGAAAGAAGAAAATGAAACTGAGACCGGGAGAGAGGGGTTGGAGACAGGAAAGAGGGATTGGGAAAAAGGAGAGAGGATACAAAAGAAAGGAGCAATGGGACGGGAGAAAGAAGAAAGACACCCCTGTCCACCCCTCAGTGTTCTGTAAATATCTGTTGCTTAAATTGAGAATCTTTTAATTTCCTATCCAGCTGACTTTGATGTATAAGATGTTAGAACTCACTGACATATGGGTAACTTCTGAAAAAAAGTTGAAATTAAATTATCTATAAGCGATGTGGATTTCCTTTTCAAGTATCCCCAGTATCCAATGACCTGAAGATTTGACACTAAATACTGGCATTTCACTGATGTTTTGAATTCGATTTTTCTCCCGTAGTGCGACAGTGTTTTACCGACAGGCACCTTGAGTAAGCTCAAAGTAAAAACCGAACAATCCATTTTTCTAAATTACGTTTTGTCCCATTCTTGACTTTTTTCAAGATAGTGGTCATATATGTTAGTATTTTTTTCACTACAAATAACACTACCACTTTGGAATGTACTTTTTATGAAACAGCAATGTATGAAATACTTTTTGTCGCCGTGAGTACAAAAATGTCACAGCATTCTACGAATTGACAGTCTCACTCTTTACTATTGTGTCTTCGTTAGTCTACCTGTATTTTGTTTTATTCATATGCGGAAACGAGGTGGAGAAAGGGAAGATTTTGGGTACCCATAAACCGATTTAGCCCTACTGGTGATACCAAGTCCGGCTATCCCGAGTTCCTGTCGTTATTTACGTTTGTTATTTGTCACTTGTATATTGACTGCGATGTTATGTTCGGTCATTCTGTCACCGTTATCCTTTCTTATCAATTGTGGTTGTGAAAAATGTATTACTGAAAATACAATAGCGTAAAAGGCAAGTTCTTCAAACACAACCTTCAAAGTGGATCACACAAAACGGTTTGGAAGAAGCTTTCAGATAGACAAGCATAGGACGAAAAACCCACCCCCAGTTAACGTCTTCAAAATATACCCTACCTTTCTTTTTGTATAGTTTGAGTTAGAAGGCTTAATCAAATAATGTTGAATTCCATTTTCTGAAATTAAGAAAGAAAAAAATGTTTTTATGTATCAGTATACCTCAGATTTCTATTTTTGAAAAGAGGTAAAAAGAATAGTCCTCCTTTCAAAAGCCACAGATTACAGTCTTTAACAGAATTAAAGTTCCCAAAGCGAAATTTACAGTGCATCTTACGTATATTCAACTTGTTAGGGGCGAACATTTGATTTTCAGTAAGGGGGGGGGGGGGTGAGGGGGCTTGGGCGATTTTGTAAATAAATCATTTAATCTTTGTGTCAGTGAAAATAAATATTATAATCTTACTTGTCATGAAAATACATAATTTAATATTGATTTGATGAATGCATTTTCTAGGCAAAAGCGCCCAAGCCTCCCCTGAAAGTCAAATGGTCGTCCCCTTAGTAGACAAAAATGGAAAGTTACAAGTGTGTGTGAATTAGAGTACCGATCAGACTTCAACCGAACAATCCAGAGGACATTGGACGTTTCACTGGTTTTGTAGGATATTATCGTCGCTAATAGTCCTATCAACAAACAGCTTACGCAGACCTAATGCCAAACTCAGGTTTAAAGATGTCCGAGAAACAACAACACTTGGCAATGTTCATCACAGCAGGAAGAGGTCTTCAGCACAATAAAAGGCTCGTTTCATCACCTGTATTTGGATATATGCTAACAGTTCGCTTTCCTTTGAATTGCACACCGATGCATCTAGCTCAGCACTTGGATCAGTTGTCTATCAAGAACAAAAAGGCACTAAGATATTCATAAGGGTTAACTAAATCAGAGAAGCGGTATCCAACACACGAAAGTCGAATTTTTAACTTAAGTGATCCGTTTGTTAAAAGTTCGAAAATTACCTCTATGCCACCATGTTTACAGTTTATGACAGACAAATATTTATACGACTTATGTATTGACTTCTACTAAATAAGGTGCTATCAGTCATAAATTACTTCAATATCATTTAAAGACCAAACGCAGGAATAAGCTTCATTAGGGATTAACCAGCGCCTACTCCCAGACCAAGAAGGAATCCAAAGTCAAAATAAACTAACTAAACATTGACATTCCAGTTAACAGTTGTTTCTTCTTCGAATGGGAACGCCCAACCTGAAGTTATTGAAAATGAAATAAGTGATACAGATTTGTAAGTGTGTTTCTTTCCAATGAAATGATTTAAACTCAAAAACCAGGTTCTTTGGTTCATTATTTGCCGTTTGCTATGTGTTAATATTACATAGTATCAAGGACGTATTGATAAAGACAACAAGAAAATGTGGTACAGCAGAATACATCATAGTACATGGTTACATCGAAATGACACTGATCTATACATAGTTCACCTTCATTAGAATAAACCCAAACTCCAGAAAATAAATAAATAGTCCAACTGGAAATATAATTTATTTCGAAACAGCCAAAACCTCAAAGGCAATTGAAACGAACAATTAAAACATTTTCCGCTCAAAATAACCAAAGAAATGTTTCCTGATGATGCCTTGGGTTTCCTTACATGTTCAAAGGTGAATGGTTGAAACATTCACACATTTCGTCACCAATCGGATGATGAGTGATGTGTGTGACTTCTTCCCGGTCATAGCTGAGAGTCCCTTAATGACCTTGTTCTCCAAATTCGTTCTGAATGTATCAGTTCTCGTATACCGTAATGCAGGATGAAGTTGCCATACAAGGCTTGTGTTGTAGTCCTCGCTGTTTGGTGTTTCGTTGGTATAGCTTGCGTGTATCTGGTAAAGATGTTCTGGGATTCTTTTTTAGATAGCCAGATAGTAAGAAATGGGAAATTGCTTTTATGTTGACCAGTGGTGCATGCTTGTTATTTGTGTCTTCCTAACTTAAACATTCCCCGTTTCCCTTTTTTTCCTATTTTGTTACACTGCTCAATTCACCAGATTATATGTCCTACTCATGACCAGTACAATCTACAGCAGTCAAGAAAAAAATTCTATCTTTCTCATGATGACCTTTGTCGTCATGGAAAGCCTTGATTACTACGTTGTAGTAAGCTGATGGCAAGATTAAATGAGTCTTTCTGTCTTCACCAGTGATGACCTCTCTATACAGTAATTCACCCTTCCTCTGTATGCGTGGTGTTGTGCATACTTCTGAGCTTAATGGATTAATGGATTCTTCTGGTCAAGGATGTACTGTATGAATGGCTCGATGGATGATTGGATCAGTGGATTGCTCAGTTGCCCAGTCCATCATGCCATCTTGACTGAGGTCAAATTCATCTGTAGGTAAATCAACCGGGTTGACAACGACACTTCTGGGAAGGATGGAGTGACAGATGTTCTTCAATTATTTATTAGAGATAGTCTCTCTCTCTCTTTATCCCTGTTGGGTCTGCATCAGGTGTCTGCGAAATCGGGCTTAATCCATTGGCATCGACATTCTTCTCATTGATTGTACAAGATGTTTAAGTTGAACATTAGCAGGTTAGCAAGTCAACGGTGTCCAATGGTGTCCAGTTTTGCCGTTGTCAAAACATGTGTCATGGGGTTGTTGTACGTTAGGACGGTGGAGTACTAGCCGACTTATCCATGAACTCGTAACACAAAGCCTATTACAGAGCAAGGAATTCCGATTTGTGTGCAGGGTACTTCTGTTCCGACTTGCTGAGTCCTTTGCTGAAATAAATAATGACTCTTTTCACTCCGTCTTGTTCCCGGTACAGGATAGCCCTATGGCAGTTTTCGAAGCATCAGTGTAAAACTTGTATGGAATGTTGCTATCTGCAAAACCGAGTATAAATGCTGATACCCGGTGCTCCTTGAGTTTATCGAAAGTTTGGTTCTGTTCTAATCCCATTTCCAAATTGAATTCTTTCTTCTTGAATTTCTTGGAGTGGCGTCAATTAAGATATATGTTTCTGTCGGATGGCAGTTAAAGTCCTTTATAAACCTGTAGACATATGCAATTTAACCTCTCACTTTTCTGGATGTGTTTGTTTTGTGCAGTTCGCTTCAGCTGACATTGTGAAGCCAACATATGTTACCTTCTGCTTGAAGAATTAGCACTTGTCCTGGGAGAGCTTCATGTTGGATTGTTGAATTATTGTTGAAATCTAACTTGAGATTCTCAAGACTTCCTTTTCAAGTTCTTCTAAAGATGACGTCATATATTAAGATTCAGCAAATCTTTCGGTGGAAGTCAAATAAGCAATCTATAATCATCCTTTGGTAACTTGCTGGTGCGTTCGCAAATTCAAAGGGCATTCTGCAATACTCGTTATATCCTAGGGTTCCAAAAATGCGGTTCGTTCTTTATGCACCTCTTCTATTTGGCGGTAGCCGCTCTTCTATGGAGGGGTATTTCCGCCACCAGAGAAATTATATGCTGTAAATTGTATTTTCTCTTTTTATTGTTTTCACTTTCCTTATCCATAATTCTGCATTTTCTATATTTTATATTATAGATTCTAGGATATTAATTTATCATATTTTATATTCTTTCTTTAAATGTTCCTATTTCATCCCGACTTCTGCAGTTTTTATATTTTATATTATTGTTTCTAAAACTCAATTTGTAATATTTTATGTTCTTTCTTTAAATGTTCCCATTTCTATGCTTTGTTCGTTAAGTTCTAAATTCTTCTTTCACGACATATATATCTACCGTGTTAATTTCGAAAAATTTCATGTTTTAGAATTTAAATGTTCGAAGTAAGTATTCATTGTGCATCATTCTTTAACTTTTATATTTTATCTTTTAACTTTTGTCTTTGTATTTTTGTTTTTATGTGCTTAAAATAAACGTGGCGGAAAAAACGCGTATGATTGAATTATGACAACAGATGGCGCTAGTGTTGCTGTGACAGCTGTTCATCCACCAGCAGATTCGTCCACGACGGAGACGTTATAGGGTCATCATATATTTTATTACGTATTTCAAAGACAATTTTTAATATGATGCAACAAAATGCAATTTTTAAGACGGTGAGATAAAAAAGCCTTTTCATCTAGGTGGGTGAAATAAAAAAGCCTTTCCATTT
>MJUU01029901.1:14954-45022 GCA_002080025.1 Modiolus philippinarum
GAATGTTTTTTGAACAAAACAAGTGAAAACCTCATGACTCACATGTTGGAAGATTTACGCAGCAATACAAATAAATTACTTTTTTAAACGTTTTGGCACCTGACAGTTATCAAATTACATAATTATACTTCTTAAAATGTATTTTCAAGAAAATTATTTGTCATAATTAAACAGCGAGGATGTTGAAATTTCTACAACCGTAACAAATATTGACTTGCAACTTGTCAATCAATCAATTAATTTTGACATCGGACAGGTAATTAACATTTATAAGTTTTATTGCTCTCAACAGCAATAAAACTCGCGGTGTTGAGATTAGAGTTTGGGAGGGATTTTGGAGATTAATATGAAATTAACCGTGTCACACCGTGTTACACCCTAATCCGTGATAAGAGAGAGAGAATCAGTTCGCGTTGAGCTAACTGTATGTTGTCTTCTGACAACTCTTGTTTTACTCGGTGGTCATTTTCAAACCTTACTCTTGTCTATTTCTACTGTCTTTCTGGGACCCAACAAAGTCATTTCTTTTTACTAGTAAGGCAAATTTCTCAAGCTTAATTTTACCAGTCAACAATAGTACATGTATGTTGGCAAATTTACAAGTTCATGTATTACAAATTCTTGATTGCACTTGTAAACCCAAAAATATGTGATATAAATTATTTGTTCAAGTGTCAAATTGTGATTTTCAAACCATGATCCACGACGTAAAGAAATTTTTTTGTTACGTTTCTTGTTTGAACATCTCCAAATATAGTAATTTCAGCATGTTCAGTTGTATGAACCATCTTTTCTTAATCCAAAATGACTCCTGCCTTACAAAAATTACAGATCATCAATATGCAATGGTTCAAATTTAACAACAATCCTAATTCCAATCTATCAAGTTTTCAATTGACTCACACTTTTTTGACAAATCCTCCAACTTAAATTGCATAATTATATATAATTAGCTGATTCTAACATGCTTTTGTTTACATCCAATGGATATTTTTGGAATCAGAAGTGTGACGTTTTGGGGTCCAAACTGATCATGTGACACACTTACTGTGACGATGGAAAGGGGGGATTTCTCTGTCTAAGACATTTACCTTTGCTTATAGATATTGTACATTAAGTTTTAAAGATGTTTTTAATTAAAAGATTTTGTAGATGCATTTTGAACTAAGAATCATGATTTTTGGCTTCTTTTTGCTGAAAATTGCTTCTTTTTCATTGTTTTCTTTTTGGGGCAGCCTACTGGTACTTCTTTATAGAGGGATGTACCGATATTTCCTGCACATTTTTGGGGGGACTGCTAAAGTTAATTAGTTTCCTGATGTTGTTTATATCAAGGATTTTCTGAAACCTATTTAAATTGATTAAGCATTATACATAATGCTATAGACTAAATTAAATGGTAAAAAGAAATATATAGGTCTGCATGCTTTTTTAGGAGATACACGACAATGAAAATTTGGCATGAAATTGATTTCTCTAGATTTTATTTAAATTTAACATAAGTACTATCATTTGCCTAAAAGCTAGGAAGCTATATCAAGAATTTTATGAAAACTTGTCATGTGTTAGTAATTTGTTCAATAGAAGACATTCATGAAATAAAAAGTGGGGGTCTGTGTGCATTTCCATGAGCTATTGAACTGGAGAAAACCATGGGAGTTTTGAAATCAGACACAAATTAAAAAATGTGATGAGTGACGAGCAACCTTAACCGTAACTCGAATAATTCAAATCCTCTTAGTATCCGATTCTCTCCTTCTACGAGGGCTTGAATACTTTAAGATCATTGGACACGTCAGCTGTACTCTGATTCAGAGTACCAATCAAATTGCTTCATATCGCTGAGCATGCGCAAACGAAGATTTTGATGAAAAAAAACGAAGGATTTTGAAATGATATCTATCTATTGGAATGTACATTACATGTACTTGAATTATTCTATAATATTGGCGTTAATTCTGAATAAAAAAAGTACAATCTGACAAATTGCCAACAGGAAAGGTTTTATGAATTCAAAAATGTTTATATATCGCAAAAGGAATTTGCCCAAACAACTAATGTGTATTTGATGTCAAAACTGAAAATATCACGCGTAAAACTATGTACGATACAATATTTTAATTGTTAAACTTAAAGTGTAATAGGTATTTAGTGTACAAATTGCAAACTTCAGTAAATTTTGCACTTTTTGAATTCAATCAAAGCTCCTATGGAGCTGAATCTCGAAGCCCTGAAAATCTACATGTGGCAAAACTTCGTACGTAGTCATGGTAGTCATCCAAAGAACTGCTGCATACGTCTGCATGTATTAAGTTTTTCCGTAATACGTGAAAATAATCAGATTGTGTGATTTCCCATGTCAATTTCATTGCTATAAATATATGCAATACACTGTCACAGGTAAACAAATGTTATTTTCATCTTTGACAAAATACTGCGCGACAGGTTCCTTGATCCGAGACGCAATATAAAAAAAACGAGTAATTTGATAAACATGCATATTGTTTTCAATTTAATAAAACAACACCGTATTCAACTCAAGAAAATGAAGAAATATAACTTAAAAACACAATGTATACACTTTTGAAAGAAATTTGTGCACTATATTTTATCGGAAGCACGAAGATCATCTTTTAGAGCTGTTAATAGGCTTGAAACCTCACATGATTTTTTCTTGTCATTTTAACATCTCTCCAGCCATTTCATGGCTGCGAGATCAAAATAAAACTGGTGCTGAGATGTGTATTCATTAACAAAAGTTATTTTTCAGTTTTAAAAAATGGTAAGATTTGGAATTTAGAAATACACTAAATATTGGCAAATATAATGTTTTAAAAAAATAATATTCTTGAATTTCAGCATATCTTCTAACTTATATTAATAATC
This sequence comes from Modiolus philippinarum, assembly GCA_002080025.1. Taxonomy (NCBI): domain Eukaryota; kingdom Metazoa; phylum Mollusca; class Bivalvia; order Mytilida; family Modiolidae; genus Modiolus; species Modiolus philippinarum. The sequence continues at coordinate 17,841 of MJUU01029901.1, forward strand.
TTCATTAAATTCCAAACGCAACCTTTCAGTGATGTCTATACGTGGTAATTAATATTTAAATTAACCAGCAGGACACAAACAAATTATTGATTACCATACAAGTGTAAACTGATATGTTAATTGTTTTATATAGTCTCTAACATTGTATCCACTTTATTTTGTATATTTCTCAAATTGAGATGGTTAAATTTTTCACATTTTGAAGTTCGAGGTTTATCGAGAACTTTAAAGTGTGAAAATTTAACTATGGAGATTTGAGAAAAGAAATTATCATAATAAACTGGAAAACAATGTTCAAGATTATTTCTCTAATTTCTACTGAATTTATTTGAACTAAAGTGATCTTTGTAGTCTGCATTCTCAAACATGCCGCCATTTTGTTGCTACAAACTGCACCATCATTGCTATGTATATCACTGGGTCATTCATTTAAAATAAAAAATAATAAAAATTTCATATTACCAATAAATTGAGTAATCTTTAGTCATAAAACTGCAAAGACAATTTCGCTAAACAATCATTCAGGTGTTCATTTTATATCACATTCTATTTATAGAAACTGACACGAGACATTTACATGACTGACCAATCACCAACTGAAAAAAAATAACACACATGTTGGTTATGGTTTCAATAACTTATCAACCAGGAGGTGTTTAAATTTGCTAGAAATGAGAGCAAATTGTATACACAACGCAATTTTTTTAACGCAAGCCGTTGGTAAACTTCAAAGAAACTATCAATTCTCTGTCACAACATGTAAATATATTCTCCGTTTGTTAATTTCTGCTCATAAATCTCATCAAAAATATGTTTGTAAAGTTTTTTGATATTATATATCAATTTCTTTATTTATTCAATTACATTATATACAAATTGTATATATTGTTCCTGATTTACAATGTATCAAATCAATTTTCATTACCTAAAAAAAAAATCAGACGACTTTGTTCCCACAATTCATAGCGGTAACCAACATGCCATTGAATTTAGAAATGTTGAGAATTTTTATGTATTTTTACAGGTTCTCAGTAGATACAAGTCAGTATGGGGAAATATGGACCTGAAATTGAAGCCATTCTTCTTGGGAGGTGTAATGAATGAATCTTGTAAGTTCTGACTTTAATTGTAACATGACATTGTTTTTAATTATACCCACCACAAATGAAGTATAGGAATCACTTTGTCAGTCGACGTCCCTCTACCTTGTCAGCACATTTCCCCCTAAACAGCTGCTTAGATTTTGATGACATGTTACACACTTGTAGTATACCACCTGAAGATTTTCATGAAGAAATATGATTACTGGTATGTCGCTGCCAAAAATTTAGAAGGGGAGATAATTCATCTTTGAATATTTTTCTGGAAATAGGGACGGAGGAGGAATCTTGTCAGCTCATGTTCTCTGTAACAGCTGCTTAGATTTTGATGAAATGTTACACAGTTGACTGTAGTATACCACCTGAAGATATGCATGAATTATATGAGTTATATTGTTTAAAGCCAGAAATTATTAAGTGGAAATATTTTCTAGAAAAAAGGGGGAGCTACCTTGTAAGTGCATTTCCTCCTAGACAGCTGCTTGGATTCAGCCATCATATAAGTCTAGTAAATAGAGGCAAAAAAAAAAAACACCTAAAATTTGAAATTGGCTACCAGAACTCAATAGTTGGTTGGTAGCTGGCCACTTAATTTTTAGAACAAAATACTTTATTTATGTTGGTATTGGCCACCAAACTTTAAAATTAGCCAGTATAATTTTAGGGATGGCAGCCAAACTAGCAACGTCGGATTAAATCATACTTTGAGGGCTTGAAAAATGTAACACAGTTAAAGTATACCAACTGAAGAATATGTGCATAAAGTGTTATGGTTCCTTCTCAAAACTGTAAGCTATATGCAAGCAAAAATACAAAATTTATATAGGGCCTAAAATAAAATATTGTTTGTTTACCCAAACCTGACCAACCCAGAAAAATCCCTGCAGCCCAAATATTTTATTGCCACTTTTGGAGGGGAATTTTTTTTTATTCTGCATTGAAAATTTATGTTGTTGAAATTTGTTGTAAAATTGTTTTAAGGTAGATAGACACTGTTGCGCTGCGCATTGCAACCGCGCATAAGAAAAATAAAGAGTCGGGTACGGGGTAGGTTTGATTTTCGGGCCGGAATATTAATTTGACGGTTTTTCCTTTGTGACGTCATAATTGAATGACAAATGTGAAACGTCATATTTCGTTAACTTTGCCGCGAATTAACTCCCTTTTCCCGAAAATAATGTTTCATCTGGAAACTTTGTAAAATTTCTCCGTTAAAAGCATGGTGACATATTCATTTTTTAATTGTAACCAATAAATTACATCATAAACTATCTGTCCACAAAAATACATCAAATTCTCATGGATAAAAAGTTCATTTCTATTAAGCTAAAATTTGCCTTTCCATATTTTCCCTGTGCATTCTTTGTAAACTTAGGTGGAAAAATGGCTAAAAATGAGCAAACTTTGATCTCAATTCTAGAAAAAACAAGCATGGTGACCCATACTTTTTATTACAGATTTTGGGTAAGTAGGATTGATTCTTCAATTGTGCCGACTTACAACAAAATCTCATGGATATGAATATTACTGTCTATCTACCTTAAAAGAATAAAATAATTTCCCTACCTAGCTACCCACACTTGGCAATTGTTTAATTTTAGCTGAATTATATGTTCCTATGAATTGTTAAAAAGGGGGTATATTAAATCTAGTATACACATGATAAAAAGTTAAGAGTAGATTTTTAATATTACCCCCTTTGAACAGCTCATATGAACATATATAACTATGTAGTGTCCTGATTTTGATACCACTTTTAAACAACAATAAAATGGTGCACTCTACTTGAAACCATATGTTTGAGGCATGTCGCTACATGTATATACCCCAAGGTCTGTATATAGTTCTCTTCAGGTTTCCTCTACTACTAAAACTGACCATCATGATATGCATTAACAATGAAGGGATATGGAGTAAATGCAAATGAGACAAAGTCTCTACAAATACATGGTTATAATAAGCAATGGAGCAATGCTTTTATTGTTGTTCTTCATCTTGAAGTCACCATGAGGCCTTCAACAATGAGCTTTACTCATACCTCATAGCAAGTTCAAGACGGCCCCTAGCACGGGTTTGAGCGGAATTCATTGCTAATTGTCGAGCAACGCTACATCCATGCTTTTTAACCTAATGATCCATGGATGTGGGATCGTCAACAAACATAAACTAAACTGGCAAAGTATTCTTACAATCGCTGTCATCCACTGCCCGACAAAAAGACGAGAAAAGACGATCACAACATTCAAACAACCACGGGGCACTCATCGAGCCAATTGTAAGAAAACTTGGCATAATAAAATCATGAGATGTGGGCACAATAAACAGGTGGTCAGAAAAACAATTTTAAATTACAAAAATTAAAAAAGGCCAAAATATGAACGTGTGATAGCGTATCCATATGAGAAATTCTCTCAACAACAAGTACACCATAACTGAAATGTATGTAGAGCATACATCTCTCTCACAGGGAATCTTTCTACGGACTCCACACTGCAGGAGAGACAAACTCTAGTCTAAAATTAACAATGAAGGGATATGGAGTAAATGCAAATGAGACAAAGTCTCTACAAATACATTGTTATAATAAGCAATGGAACAACGCTTTTATTGTTGTTCTTCATCTTGAAGTCACCATGAGGCCTTCAACAATGAGCTTTACTCATACCTCATAGCAAGTTCAAGACGGCCCCTAGCACGGGTTTGAGCGGAATTCATTGCTAATTGTCGAGCAACGCTACATCCATGCTTTTTAACCTAATGATCCATGGATGCGGGATCGTCAACAAACATAAACTACATAAATACCAATGAAAGTGGTATTTGTTGACAATCCCGCATCCATGACTAGCAAAGACATGGATGAAGCATTGTTCAACATTTAGCAAAGAATTCTGCTTAAACCGGTGCTAGGGGCCATCTTGAACTTATTATGATGTATGAGCAAAGCTAATTGTTGAAGGCCTCATGGTGACTTCAAAATGAAGAACAACAATAAAAGCATTGTTCCTTTGCTTGTTTTTACCACATAGAGACTTGGTCTCATATACATTTACTCCATATCCTTTCATTCATAAATTAAACCCTACTCCTTTTTTTCACTTTTCATGTTTATCTTTATAGCTGCTTCCAGACACATATTTTCTTTTGAGTTGTATGCAAGCTGTTTTTAGATTTATTGAATTTTGTTTATAAATCTGTCATGTATCTAATAATATTTTTATACATGGTATGTGTTGTCCCCCTTATCTGTGTGCACCAACTTTTCTTGGTGGATCATTATGAAATTTAATGATAATGTTACTTGTCACAATCAGAAGAATATGTTCATGAAATGACTTTGTCTATTTCAAAATAAACGTGCAATACCAAATAAAACAATTAACACCATGTTTCTTCAAAAATTGTGAATGAAGGAGCTTCTAAAATCAACAAAGAGTCATCATGATTTTATTTGGTATCAAATTAATAGTCAGCCTGTTTTTTTGCAGAGAATTGGTGTTAATTAGTGCAGCACACTTTGCATAGAGAATCTATCCCCCCCCCATGTAACTGTATCATGTTTGTAGTTGTATGCTCTCAAGCGGTGAGAATAATCTTAACAATTATTCAGTAAAACAATCATTATACCCCCCGCAATGAAGTTGGGGGTATATTGGAATCACATTGTCCGTTTGTCCGTCCGTCCATCCGTCTGTCCGTCTGTCAATAGACATGTTTTGTCCGGAGCTTATCCCGCAAACCCTTCAATATTTCTCAATAAAATTTTGTATGCATGTTAGTTACCATAAGAACTTGTGCATCTCCTGTTTTCAGATTGATTCTTTGATTTTTTTAAAAAGTTATAGCATTTCCGGGATTTTCAGACTTAGAATTTATACTGAAAAAATTTGTCCGAAGCTTATATCGTAAACCCTTCTGAATATCTTTTCAAATTTTGTCAGCATGTTAATTATCATATAAACATGTGTACCTGGTATTTTCAGATTGATTCATTAAATTTTGAAAAAATTACGACTACTACAATATTTTTGAACTTCAGTACAAAATGGAAAATTTTTGTCTGGAGGCAATCCTTAGAATACCTTTTTATACGACTGCAAAAAATTTGTGGTCGTATAATGGTATGGCGCTGTCGTCGTCGTCCTTGTCATATGGTATCGTTGTTGTCTGTAGACACTTTTGTTTTTGGTCAATAAATTAAGTTTAAGTTGATCAATCCTTATGAAATTTTGACACAGTGTTCCTTGGCACAAAAGGAAGGCTGGGTATAGTTTTTGCTATTTTGGCACCTCCCGTTTTTAAAAAAGGGTCCAAAAAGGGCAAAGTTGGGTGTTTTCACATATTTGGCTGTAGAATATTTATTATTTATCAGATTTTGATGGGGTTTCTTTCAGTGTGTTCCTGAGGAAATTCCCTATCTGTAATATGCCAACGTATTTGACGTGGCACGTACCGTTCATGAGATAAATGGATCCCAAAAGGGGTGAATTTCAAAAAAAAAAAATTTTTTTATTTTTAGTCCGATTTTGATGCAGTTTTTTGCAATGGATTCTAAATTAAAAATTGATATAGTGCTGCACCATCATATTTTTGAAAACTTGTTACCTTTTAGAGCTATGAGGGGCCAAATGGGGCCAAAATTGCAAACATGCAGATTACCTAAAATTTTTATTTTTCATCCGCTTCCGATGGGATATTTTTCTTTTGGTTCCTCTTGTTGTAAGCTTTCAGAGATATGTCAACAGATTTGACGTAGCTCTTGCCGTTTCTAAGCTAAAAGGGTTCAAAGGGGCCAAAATTGGAATTATTGAAGAAAATATGTATAGTCGTTATTTTTAATTGGATTTCAATGGGGATTTTTTTCTTTAGATTCATCTTGATATATGCTGTGAGTAGTATGTCAACAATTTTGCTTCAATCTCACAGTTTCCGAGCTTTCAGGGATCAAGAGGGCTAATTTTAATGTTCTTTAGTTTGTGTCCAGCTAATTACTATGTCAAGCTCCTAATTGTGTCCATCTAGTTACTTTGTCAAACTCTTAACTGTGTCCTTATTCACTTTAAATACACTGATACAAATCTCACTGGTCGACATGCTGCGGTAGTATCATGCTGTGCTCGGCATAGCCCTTTATTCAAATTTTGTCACAATGTGTAGTACCTTTTGAACCTATGGACCTGGTATTTTCAGACTGATTCATCAAATTTTGAGAAAGTCATTGCAACTTTGGTGTTTGAACTTTGTATATTTTCTGGTACCATGTTCACACCTGTATTGTTATAACACACACTTAAATTTGCACTTACCAAATTGATTCAGGGTTCAATGAGCGGGGGTATAACTGGCTGCCATTCGGCGACAGCTCTAGTTTTAAATGAAAGTGCATGTTGAGTACTGGTGATTAATTTAATTAATTGTCTTTGTATTCTAGCCAACAGACCCCCAGCAATGGTACCTAACAAAGGAGCCTATATGATGAAGTATGAGTTACCAAGACTTGCACAGTATTATCAAGTTCCTATAAATATCCCAAAGGTTTGTAAATAAACTTAAACTGCTGTAGCTATTTTGTTATAAATTAGACCATTATAAATTATATAATTTTGTATCATTTTCTAATTTTTTGCCAGTACGCTTGATATATTTACAGAAATAATCAACATTCAAATAAAAATATATTCCATTGACCTTAATGTTAATTTCACAAAAATTTTAAGTTAATGCGATGTGGGAGTAATTGATGAATGATCTACTCAAAGCAACAAACCAATGAAAAGACTCCAAATGCATTGGGGATGTATTTCTAATTTGCATATAGGGTGCTTGTTTGTTGTTTATTCGGATGGCCAATGAGCAAACGGAATTTTGATTTGTTTACTAATTTACATAAAAATTTGGGGGTAAAAATGAGAATAAAATACGCAGAACCAATATCCACTTACCATTTACTTTATTTAAATGAATTTGTTTACAGGTAAAAAGTAATTGTTGATACTTTATAAAGTAACTGCAGATACTTTGATTTTTAACTGAAAACCAAATTCTGTCCAAGATTCCTTGGTTTGTAAAACTGGGAATGATTTAAAATTTGGTTTTAATTTTGGAAATGATTAAAATACAGTTGATACTAGCCTTCTGCTTTTTATACAACCACAAAATTTTGCGATCGTATAATGGTATGGCGCTGGTGTCGGCGTCAGTGTCGGCGTTGGTGTCTGTGGACAGCATAACTTTGGTTCTAATGGATGGATTGTTATCAAGTTTAAGTATGATGTTTGTTGGCACATGCTTAAGCCCAGGTTTTAATTTCAAGTTCCCTGCCCCATAGGTTTAAGAGAAAGGGGCAAAAAGGGGCCAAAAAGGGGTTACTAAATAGGTATTTTTGAGTCTGTGGACAGCATAACTTTGGTTCTAGTAGACAGATTGTTTTCAAATTTTAGTTTTATGTTTCTTGGCACATTCTTGAGAACTGTTTTTTTCCTTTAGTTTGTTGCCCCACCCATTTCAGAATTAGGGGTCAAAAAGGGTTAAATTGGGTGTTTTCATATATTTGACTGTAGAATGTTTAGTATTTATCAGATTTTTATGGCATTTCTTTCAGGGTACTCCTTAGAAAATTTCCGTAAGCCAACAGATTTCCGTTCACAAGATAAATGGGACCCAAAAGGGGTGAATTTCAAAATTTTTTATTTTTTTTATTTTTAGTCCGATTTTGATGCAGTTTTTTGCAATGGATTCCTTATGACAATTTAACATAGCCTTACACCATCAGATTTTGTATAACTTGTATCCTTTCCAAGCTATGAGGGGCCCAAACGGGACCAAAATTGCAAACATGCGGATTACCAAAATTTTTATTTTTCATCTGATTTCAATTAGATTCCTCTCATTGTAGGCCTTCAGTAATATTTCAACAGATTTGGCACAGCTCTAAGGAGTCAAAGGGGCCAAAATTGCAATTTTTAGAAATATGGGAAATCTTTATTTTACATCAGATTTTGATGGGATTTTTTTCTTTGGATTCCTCTCATTGCAAACTTTCAGTAGTATGCCAACAGATTTGATAGCTCTGACAGTTTCCGAGCTATAAGGGGTCTGAGGGGCCAAAATTGTAATTATCAGAAATATGTGAAATCTTTTTTTTCATCATATTTTGATGATATTTTGATGGGATTTTTTTCTTTGGGTTCCTCTCATTGTAAGCTTTCAGCAATATGGCAACATATTTGGCGCAGCTCTTATCAGTTCCGAGCTATAAGGGTTAAAAGGGCCAAAATTGCAATTATAAGAAATATGTGAAATCTTTATTTTTCATCAGATTTTGATGGGATTTTTTTCTTTGGATTATTTTCATTGTAAGCTTTCAGTAGTATGGCAATAGATTTTGCGTTGCTCTTACGGTTTCCAAGCTATAAGGGGTCAAAGGGGCCAAATTGCAATATTTCAAAATATGTGCAATCTTTATTTTTCGTGGATTTCAATTCGAGTTTTTATGCCCCCACGACGAAAAGTCGGGGGCATATTGTTTTACCCTTGTCCGTCAGTCCCTCCGTCCGTCCGTCCATACGAATGAAAAACACAACTATTCATGTTTTTTTAGAAAGTTTGCAAACAAATTCCAACTACTTCAGAGGAATCTAACTTACAATAAGTAGATGTGCACACACATATCTTTTGGAATATTCAAAATGGCCGCCATTGCCATGGAAACTGAAAAAAGGCGGGAAAATTCAAAGCGCTTCAAATTTGATGAAACTTTACAAAAAGGATGCCTAGCACCCATAGAAATGATTTTTGGTCTCAGAATTTTCAAAATGGCTGCCGTTGCTATGGAAACTGGAAAAAGGCGGGAAAATTCAAAGTGCCTCAAAATGGATGAAACTTCACAGGAAGATTACCTAGCACCCATAGAATTGATTTTCGGGCTCAGAACTTCCCATTTATGTATTTTGGAAAAAGGAGAGGCATATCATTGTGTCCATACTTGTACTGTGTCAACACAGGCTTAAATTTGCACTTTCCCTATTGATTCAGGGTTCAATGAGCGGGGGCATGATTGGTTGCCATTCGGCGACAGCTCTAGTTTCTTTGGATTTCTCTTGATGTAAGCTTTTAGTTGGTAGTCAACAGATTTTGCTTAGGTCTTACAATATCCTATGAATAAGGGATTAAAAGGGCTAATTTTTATTTTCTCTAGTTTGTGTCCAAGTAATTAATGTGTCAATATCCTTATTTGTCCACATTCATTTTAGTTTTCACTTGTTCAAATTTCAGTAGTCGACATGCTGTGGTTGTATCATGCTGCACTCAGCATAGCCCTTTATTGATTGTAGATACTAAAAACCATATTTTCATAAGGGATTCCTTGACTTGTATTAATGGTAATGATTTGATATTTAGTCTGAAGCTTGGTAATGATATTTTTATCTGGTAATAGTGTTGAAGGTTTATTGGGCAACTACTTGCAGTTTGCCAGTATTATGAAAAGCTATGTTTTGTATAGCTATTCCAAGCTTTGTCAGTACTCTAATTCAATATACTGTCCCATATTTTATAGGATCCATTTGAAGTGATGTTTGAGAAGGGATCATTAACAGCCATGAGATTTTTAACAGCAGTAGATATAGAACATCCTGAATTTACAGAGAATTTATCCAGAGAACTGTGGATGAGAATTTGGTGTAGGGTAATTATAACACATTAAACTGATATCAGAGACATACAAATGTAACAAAGAAGAGATTGGCAACACATAAAACTGACATCAGAGCAAAGAAGAGATTGGCAACTCTTAAAACTGACATCGTAGACATACAAATGTAACAAAGTAGAGACTGGCAACTCATAAAACTGATATCAGAGACATACAAATGTAACAAAGAAGAGATTGGCAACACATAAAACTGATATCAGAGACATACAAATGTAACAAAGAAGAGACTGGCAACTCATAAAACTGATATCAGAGACACACAAATGTTACAAAGAAGAGACTGGCAACTCATAAAACTGATATCAGAGACATACAGTAGTCCCTCTCTTGAGAGGCCACCCCTACTGCAACTAGAAACTGGCCTTTCAAATGAGGTGGCCTTCCATGAGAGGATCTACAAAGCCCACCTCTCAGACCATTCCCAATATGAAGGAATTTGATTTTACATATTTTCTTTTACCCTGTGTATAGTAGGAAAAGTATATACATTGATATTCATCAGTAGATCACATTGACCGTTTCTAAATTGAATATATAGAAAAGTTACAATTTTGTGGGATTAGGTAAAGATTTTGAAGAAAAATTGCAAAATATCATATTTTTTATCTTTGACATCTTATTATCCCCTGGCCCAACGAAGTTGGGGAGGGGATATAGCGTTTGACCCGTTTGTCCGTTCGTCCCTCCGTTCAAACTTAAGACCATATATCTTTTGAATAACAAGTCGTAGATGGACAATGTTTTGTCCATAGATGCATCTTGAAGAGTACTTGAGGTTAATATATACAATATGTCACTTTGACCTACATTTCATGCATGAGTGACTCAGGTTAAAGTTTTTGTAAGAGTCCAGATCTGGAAAACTACAACCTGTAGAGGAATAATATTTTGCATGTAGATGTGTCTTATAAAATTATGAAGCTCCAGATAAAAATTAGGTCACTTTGACCTACATTTTATGCATGAGTGACTTAGGTTTAAGTTTTTGTAAGAGTCCAGATCTGGAATACTACAACTGGTAGAGGAATAATATTTTGTATGCAGATGCGTCTTGTAAAGTTACGAAGCTCCAGATAAATATTAGGTCACTTTCACCTACATTTCATGCATGAGTGACTCAGGTTAAAGTTTTTGTAAGAGTCCAGATCTGGAATACTACAACTCGTAGAGGAATAATATTTTGTATGCAGATGCGTCTTGTAATGTTACGAAGCTCCAGATAAAAATAAATTCACTTTGACCTACATTTCATGCATGAGTGACTTAGGTTAAAGTTTTTGTAAGAGTCCAGATCTGGGATACTACAACTTGTAGAGGAATAATATTTTGTATGTAGATGCGTCTTGTAAAGTTACGAAGCTCCAGATTAAAATTAGGATACTTTGACCTACATTTCATGCATGAGTGACTCAGGTTAAAGTTTTTGTAAGAGTCCAGATCTGGAATACTTCAACTCGTAGAGGAATAATATTTTGTATGCAGATGCGTCTTGTAAAGTTACAAAGCTCCAGATAAAAATTAGGTCACTTTGACCTACATTTCATGCATGAGTGACTTAGGTTAAAGTTTTTGTAAGAGTCCAGATCTGGGATACAACAACTCGTAGAAGAATTATATTTTGTATGCAGATGCGTCTTGTAAAGTTACGAAGCTCCAGATAAAAATTGGGTCACTTTGACCCACATTTCATGCATGAGTGACTTAGGTTAAAGTTTGTGTTATAACTTGGATTTTAGATACTACAACAAGGTAGAAGAATAATAGTTTGTATGCAGATGCGTCTTGTAAAGTTACAAAGCTCAAGATAAATATAAGGTTACTTTGACCTACATTTCATGCATGAATGACTTAGGTTAAAGTTTGTGTTACAGTCTGAATTTTAGATACTATACTTTATAGAAGAATAATCTTTCATCACTAGATGCATATGCTTTAGGTATGAGGCTCCTGATTGAAATAAGGTCACTACATTTCTTGCATGACTGGCTCAGCTTTAAATAACAAGCCAGATCTTGAATGGAACAACTTCCTTGAGTGCTTATAATACTAGACAAACATTCAATAAACTGGCGAGGGGATTAGCTGTCGTTTCCGACTGCCCCGTCTCTTGTTTGTTTTGTTATATCATGTTCAAAAGAATTTTTTCAGTAAATTTGTGCAGGTTTTGTCATTACAGCTTTAAAGAAAAAAAATAATTTTTAATTACATGAACACAGAATTTAAAGGGAAATAACCCATATCTCAAAACGGTATTTAAAAAAAAACAATAAACAAAAACAAATATGAATTTTCTTGATTTGATGATGTTTTCTCAATTATCAAAACATATTTATGGAAAGGAGTAAGATATTAACAGCTTAATTGGGCCATTAAGCAGTACAGGTATCCTATGTAATTTATGAATGAGTTAATTGACAGGTAAACATCGCCGATGTTTATTTAACAAATCCGTTAATTTGTCAAAAAGAAGTGATAAAGCTAATCAACTTTGACAGAAAGACTTCTGCAAGATATAATTGTTAACATTTTTCACAAAAATGTAATTTTGAAAACTTATCATATGTGGCCTAAAGAACAAAGGTCACCTCCAGGTCAAATTTTCAACAACTTCCGGTTTGATCGCAATTTGTAAACAGCGAGTGTTTGGCCGTTTATACGAGGTAATAAGAGTCATTTAGACACGAAAAGGTCGACCGCTGGATGCGTCAGGCGGGTGGCCGTCTATATGGGGTCATTTTGTACATAAAAATGTTAATGCAAAGGAAATATGGCCAGATAAACCAGGTGGCCTCCCAAACAAGGGGCCGTTAAGTAGAGGGACCACTGTACAAATGTAACAAAGAAGAGATTGGCAACTCATAAAATTGATTTCAGAGACATACAAATGTAACAAAGAAGAGACTGGTAACACATAAAACTGATATCAGAGACATACAAATGTAACAAAGAAGAGATTGGCAACTCATAAACGGATGTCAGAGACATACAAATCTAAAAAAGAAGAGATTGGTAGCAAGGAATACTCATGAAACTTTACAACCATCAAGACCTGGATAAAAACTAAAAATTAATTGCTTATATCCTTAAAATATACAAAATATGAAAATAAAACTATCCCTTCTACACCAACCAGGTACATGTATGTTACTGTCCAGTTTTTATAAATAGAAAGCTGTAACCATGAAAATGAAAGAAGAGTTCAAAAGTCAACATGGCACGCTTATGCTATTTGTTGTGTTCAAGTCTTCACATTTCCTTGTGAAGTTTCTTCTTAGTTTGCCATTTATATTCATTTTTATTTCAATACTGTATACTGCACCATGACAGTATTAAGGAAAATGTTAGAACTAAATCAAAATTTTGTTTCAGAAGACTTGAGGTGACTTGAATTAAAACTATCAACAAGTCAAGTCGTACAATATACCGTGTAGATGACAACTGCATATTTAGTTGTATCATGTGATAAATTCAATGAAAAAATTTAAATCAAAGTGAATTCATGTAACAACACAACATTTATACCTTTTTTTAAAATTTCCTTAATCTATGTTTTGCTATCTTAAAATACTTCCGCATGTTTTTTCAGAAGTAGAATTTTACCAGATAGGCCTTTTGATAAATTATTTTCACTCGGGTATGCTCTGCATTGTTTGACAAAACCATGTTTCTTATCAATCGTTGCTGGTTTTCATCTCCTAGTCAAAAGTTTATTTTCTCCCTTTTAATTAAGCCTTGCATGTTTCAATGACTGATCTTTTAGAATTTTTTTTGAGATCTTACATCTTTTATGATGTTACATATCTTGAAAATCTTGAAAAGTTTTTTATAACATCCCCGTTGATGTGTAATCTTAGCTGTATATTCAAACATTCTTTTGTTTTACAGGATGAAGGTATTGTTGATCAGAAAGACTTTTTAGCGGTAAGTTTTGATAATTAGGACACCATAAACAAAATCCCTAGCTTTTCCTTCCCTTGCACCCAAATTTTTAAGCCTTGAATTATTTGTTCATACTTTGATATTTTTTTTTAAATTAAGACACTCTTTTCTGTAATTGCTTGAAAAAATCACCCATTAGTATTTAGTTTTTTAAAAGATTGTATCAGAATCTAGGACTTTTTATACCTCAGCAAATGAAGATAAGATGGGTTTATAGGAATAACCCTGTCTATCTGTATGTTTGTCTGTCTGTCCAGTAAGCCCAACTCCTTTTAAACCACTGGTAGGATTTTGATGAAACTTTACACAAAGGAAGGACACCATATGGAAATGTGCATAAAGGAATATAATTATTGTCCAAAACCAGGAAGGGGAGATAATTCGATTTTGACCTTTCACTGATTCTATCTGCACAGACTACCTCGTAAGCACAACTCCTTTAAGATCACTGGAAGGATTTTTTTAAAACTGTACACAAAGGAAGGACACAACAGGGAAATGTGCATCAAGGAAATATATAATTATTGTCCAAAACCAGGATTGGGAAATACTTTTACTTTGATTTTTAAGTGATTTCTTTTTCAATGACTTTTTGGACTTGGACAACTTTTCAAAAAAATAATTCAAAGGGTAGATATTGTGAAATAAAGCTTTGGGAGAAAAACATGTTTTTTCATTGAAATCCTCTAGAAAAAGATGTTTTTAAAGTGGTGTAACGAAATTTCTATAACTTTAAAATTTTTACACGCCCGTTTAATGAGGGATGTATTATATGGTATACCGATGTCGGATGGTCCGTCCCTCTGTCTGTCAGTCCGTTTCACATGTCACGCTCTATTTTGATAACCATTTGACCGATTTGTTTCAAACTTTGTAGAGGTATTTGGTATGATGGCCTCATAATCAGTATACTTTTTTGTGAAATTTAGATTTTTCATGCAAGAGTTATGGGACTTTATTCATCAATTTTAAGGAAATTTTTACCTTGACAACCCTTTGGCCAATTCACTTCAAATTTTGTAGAGGTATTGGGTATGATAGCCTCATGATCTGTATATTTTTTCGTTAAATTTTTATTCTTCTGGCAAGAGTGATGGGACTTTATTCGTCAATTTTAAGGCAATTTTTTACATGTCGCGCTCTACCTTGACAAACCTATGGCCAATTTACTTCAAACTATGTAGAGTAATTGGGTATGATGGCCTCACAATCTGTATACTTTTTCATGAAATTTTGCTTTTTCTGGCAAGAGATATATATAGGACTTTTAGTCGTTAAATTTAAGGCAATTTTTCACATGTTGCGCTCTAACTAATAAGTACTTTGATCAGCTCATTTCAATCTTTGCAGATTGATTTCGTAAAGAGATATCAAAAGCTTAATTAGGCAGTTAAAGGTGCTTCTGAATTGAGAACCCCTTACCTAAATCACTTAAAGTTTTGAAGAGATGACGACAGGCATATCATGTGACTTGGCACAGCTGTTTATTGTGTAAAATGTCAGAGAGGCCCAAAAAAGGATGAATTTTATATATTTGTCTGATTTTGATAGAATATTTTCATTGGAACCCTTTTGAAAAGTTATTCCTTGAGGATTATATCATTGTGTCCACACTTGTACTGTGTCCACACCTGTATTGTGACCCGAATTAAATTTGCACTTACCATATTGATTCAGGGTTCAATGGATGGAAGGTGTATCTGGTTGCCATTCGATGACAACTCTTGTTATACCCCCCGTGAAGGGAGTTTGGGGGTATATAGGAATAACCTTGTCTGTAGCCTTTCCTGTCTTGAGCAGAATTTTTATACTTTTTATTAAAAAAACTTGATGTGTAGATGCATCATGGGAAGTTGATGTGTCACATACCAAATTTAGATTACTGGGACTTTGCCTTTGACCTTTATGATAATAAAACCATGTGCATTTTATGTCGGAAGCAGAAGTTTTGTATCATACCACCTAGGATTATCAAACTTGATGTGTAGATGCATCATGGGAAGGCGATGTGTCACGTATCAAATTTAGGTCACTGTGACCTTGACTTTGACCTTTGACCTCTATGATAGTAAAACCATGTGCATTTCATGTCTGGAGCAGAACTTTTGTACTGTAGAATCTAGGATTGTCAAACTTGGTGTGTAGATGCATCATGGGAAGGTTCCAAATTTAGGTCACTGTGACCTTGACTTTCACATTTATGGTAGTGAAACCACGGCATTTCATGCCACAGCAGAACTTTTGTACCATAGCGCCTAGGATTGTCAAACTTGGTGTGTAAATGCATCATGGGAAGGCGATGTGTCACATACCAAATTTAGGTCACTGAGATCTTGACTTTGACCTTTGACCTTTGTTATAGTAAAACTATGTGCATTATGTGTCTGGAGCAGAACTTTTGTACCATAGCACATGAGATTTTCAAACTTGGTTTGTAGATGCATGATGGGAAGGCGATGTATCACATACTAAATTTAAGTCACTGTGACTTTGACTTAACTTATAGAAAAAACATATGCAAATAGTGTTTGGAGCAGAACTGATTTAGTATTGCACCTTGGATTATTAACTTGGTACAATGTATGTGCATTTCGTGCCACAGCAGAGCTTTTGTACCGTAGCACCTAGGATTGTCAAGCTTGGTGTGTAGATGTAGATGTAGGTGATGTGTGTTGTTGTGAATTTAGGTCACTGTAACCTTGACGTTGACCTATAACAGTTATGATAGTAAACCCTTGTTTATTTTGTGTCCAGAGCTTGGTTAAATAGTCCTTGTTGCCATCTTATTATATATTATTTAATGTTTTAGCCTTAATATGATGTAGATATGAGCTTATGGGAATAAAAAATGCAACCTCATTACTGACAGGATTTAGTTCGGTTAGATTTATACCAATAACCATGTGGTTGAAGGTCAAAATTTTAATATGACATGCTTGGTACTCAAATGCAGATGCCGGGGTATTATTCTGGCTTTGCCGACAGCTCTAGTTCATAATTCTTTAATTATAATAGTGATTAATTCTGTTAAGAAAATATTAGATAAAAAATCAATTGGCAGGTCAGTTTGAAAGAATATAGTTTTCCAATAATTTTATTTCTTTATACATGTATAATTGAAAAGAAATTATATTTGTGTAAATTATAAAAGGTATATATAGTTAATGATCATACAAAAAAAACGATTTTAAATTTTTCAGGGAATTGTAGATTATTAGATTTTAATTTTTCAATGTTGACATGCAAGTAGTATTGATCCATGGAAGAATGTAATGCAGTAAACAGACTTCATGTAACTCTATCATGATGCTCAAAACACTGGTATTGTTTACCTGTGAACTGTATGTTAAGATTGACTTTAGTTAGTTCATTTACTTACTAAATTTCTGAAGTCAACTAACTTTCACAATAATGATGAACTCAACATCTTTTGTATTTTGTTTAAATTTTTGTCATTTATTATTTTTACATAATTCTCCATGTACCATGTGCTTTAATCTGTATCGTTGCAACAATTGCATTTTTCACTATGATGTTAAACATATTGTTTACCTTAATTTATACTTCAATTTTAAAATTTTATGTAAAAAATGTCCTAATGACGGCAACCTAGTTTGCTGAAATGACTAATGATTGTTGGACTAATGACTGCCTGACAATTGATATGATCCTGTAAAATCATTGTTTATACTAACGTTTGATGTGTTTTTGTAAATTTTGTTTTTCATTGTGTCAGGCAGCTAAGAAAGCAGGAATCAGTGATGACATTGCCAAACATGCCTTGTCTAGGATTAAAGATGATGAAGTGAAGAACAGACTGAAACAATACACAACAGAGGCATTAAATCATGGAGTAAGTTTCTTAATCAAAATATATTATTTCCTTTTAAAAGTTTTATGCTTAGGTCAGTTCTAAATAAAGTCACAGTAGGAATGTACTTGATCCATAAAACAATGGCATTAGAATGCAGAAGGGACAAAGGAGTGGTATTTATATATAAACTAAAAGAAAAATCCTTTGTTCTGTAAAAGGTATGTTTCATTGGGAGATGACCAATTGAAATTAATATAGGAATAAAAGTAATTTTGGAGGAGTTTATCGATGTGTAAACGCGGCCGACCCACTCACAAACTAAATAAAGTCCGAAGGACTTTAGGTAGAGTTTGTGAAAAAAAGTTTACTTTTATTTCTTATAATTCCAATCCTTTGAACTTTGAACAATGTTGTCACCGATTTTTACGTCACCATATACAGTCAAACCTGCCTTAGCGACCACCTCTATTAAGAAAAAACCTGTCTTATATGACCCTAATTTAGTATCCCTTCAGAGTGCTTTCTTTATAAATTGAACCTGTATTAAAAGACCTCCTGTCTTCTGTGACCCTATTTGGAGGTTCCCTTCGAAGGTCATATAAGACAGGTTTGACTGTACTGCACTATTTAACGTCGTAGTGTATTAATGGGCAAGAAAAGTTTATTGAGAAATAACTTTTTTTGTTTTTCATGACGTTTACCAATGAAATAGGACGTTGCATTAGCAATTGGAATAATTGCATAATGACCAACCAGAAGTGTTGATTATTGTAATATAACAATTGTAACCATGTAAATGTCTTAAAATAAGTAACTTCATACTATGGAAACTTACACTCAAATGGTGACAGCTCTGTTCACACAGTAATGGTTTCCAGACATTTCTGTTTGCATTTTACAGAAGAAATAGGTACTTGCACTTGAACAAAATTAAAGATCATGATATTTTTCATTCTAGGCAGGACTTTGATAATGTTGTATACATTTAGTCCAATCCCTTTTTGGATAAGTGTCTATCCAAAGGATAGATGCATTATCCATTGTCACTGCCCAGCTGATGTACTCAGTTGACCTCAAACCAACCTTACACAGTCGGACAATTATGATCATGAATACCCATGCTAAAAGAATCCTTTTCAGGAAACCTCGTATACATCTTTCTGATCTCATAAAAAAAAACTCAAACTCAATTGTCTTTTGTCATTGAACATTAATTTTATTGCAAGGACGTTTCAATAGTGCAATAATTCATGGCGTTTTCGTATGTTGATGTATGAATACAGAACAAGAATTATGAATGACTGATGGTTATATTTTTGAATGGCTTCAGTGTAAATATCTGAACCGTCAATATTATGATTAGATGTGGCTGTTTTTGAATTAAATCCTAAAAAGAACAACGGATTGAAAATAAACATCAATTCATTAACAGTTGATTACTAAGTATTTACAATAGTTGGATGACATAATGTTTGTTTACATTTGTAGTTATCAAATAGATGCCGCGGCCATAATAGTCATAGGTAATAAGTATAACCTTTCTATACTTTCCCAATATATTTGGAAACTTGTGATTTCAAAACAGATCCAGAATCATGAAGTTATTGTTTATTTGCGTTGTTGATTTAGTTCAAAGAATGAAAATTTATGGCAGTTCCACGTAGGCTGTTCCATTATACTTGTTACGAAACGAACTGGATGTTTGCATAGGGGTCTTCTGCGAGGTCTGCGTTCAGTATGCTGTTAATGGCCAAATCAAAACTTGTACTGTTGTACGTTAGTTATGTCAAGATACATAGTCTGAAACTGATGGTACTTTGCAATGACGGGGTTGGCATTGACTTAATTTGAACCAGGTTCAGTCGGGGTTTTCCGTCTGTTGATTGCTGATGATCCAACAAGGTTCAGTCTGGGATGTTGTGTGTTAATTGCCATAAATAAGATATTAGTCATACAAAACTTGAAGATAAATGTCCTTCGAGTATTTGCAATGCACATCAATTAATAGCATACAAACTTATATTGTAGCAAGATCTGTTTGATGGCTTTCAGAAAAAAATGGTTCTTTTTTATCTTTCCTTTTTCTGATGTCATCAGCTTAGACACATAGTAAAAATGTGTATACATGCATTACAGAGACAAGTAATGATTTATATCATACATGGACAGTACATAATATTTCAAAAGATTCCATGCTGATCATTGCCATCATAAGCACAATCCATCAGTCCCTTTGGGACTTTGATTGATTACTTGCAAGTAAAATATGTGGAAAAATTAAATAAATAATAATTATGTGTTAAGGAAACCCTGTCTTAATATATAAGAAACAATGTGTTGACTAAATCAAGTACAGAGTAGATCAAAATGTATATAAACCAGTACTTTGTGTATTTTTTCAGAAAGTCATATCAAAATAAAAACTACCGAAGAATAAATATGAAATAGATTAAGGAAAATGAACAGGCTAGTCAAGTTCTTTTTAATGAAATATGAAACAATTAGGTCACAGTTTTATTCATTAAGGTTATTTGTCTTGTTGTTGCATACTACTAGAAATCACTCTTTCAACTGATTCACATTCTTGAAATAACAATGTAATTATAAAAAATTCATATTGTATTTTGTGAATATTTGAAACTCTGTTTTATTTTTACTTAAGGGCATATCCAATAGTTTCAGGGGAGATAATAGCAAACACAAAAGAAGGCAATGTTTTCCGGGAATTTGACGTTGATAAATGTTACCTCACAGAGTAATTACCATTGCTTTTACCTTCAAGTATGGTGGACTTTATGGGTGTTACCGATGGGAGTTTTGTTAAACTTTGCATATTTTAATGATTGACTCAGAAAGGAACTCGGTGAACTATGAGGTTTTTGAGATTTTTGAATAGCATATTGTTAAAAGTACAGGATATCAAAATTTCATAAATCGACAATATGAGAAGTCTGTAAAATATTGAAAACTTGAATTTACAATAGGGACATTTTATGCCACTTTTACCATTACAAGGGCTACATATACATTGATTTATTGGAATAGAAATACTTTCTCATATAAAATTATTTGTTCTGTAAATCTTTAAAACCTTGACTTTGTTTTTCTGTCACTTTGGTATAGATTAGATTGAAAATATTTTATCCATTATTTTTCAAACTAGAACTTGATTTTTCTTTAAAAAACGCAAAAATAACCAATTTTTAACCTCGATTGTCATGGAAATAAGATCGGTGACCCATTATTTTCTTGTCATTTTTGGAATCCTCGGTACTTGTTTCACAACTTATCTAAAAACTGTAAAAATGACAATATACCAAGAAACTGTTGGATATGCCCTTAAATTGTATAATATGATTATTATACCTCATTAAATGTTTCCTTTATTACATTATATTAAAATAAAGCAACTATTTTTATGCCCCGTCTACGATAGTAGATGGGCATATAGTGTTTGGGTCTGTCCTTTCGCCTGTTCCTCTGTCTGTTCGTCCCAAGTTAGGCTTACCCTAAGGTTGAAGTTTGTTTTATGCCTCCTCAACTAAAAGTCGGGGGCATATTGTTTTACCCTTGTCTGTTCGTTTGTTCATCAGTCCGTCCATTTGTCCGTCTGTCAGTACGAATAAAAAAACACAACTTTTGATGTTTTTCAGACACTTTGTAAGCAAATTCCATCTGCTTTAAAGGAATCTAACTTACAATGAGTAGATGTACACACTCACATCATTTGGAATTTTCAAAATGGCTGCTGTTGCCATGGAAACTGAAAAAAGGCAGGAAAATTTTAAGTGTCTCAAATTGGATGAAACTTTACTGGTAGGTTGCCTAGCACCCATAGAAATTATTTCTATGCTCATAATTTTCAAAATGGCCACCTTTACCATGGAAATTGAAATAGGCAGGAAAATTAAAAATGATTCAAATTTGATTGATACTTTACAGAAAGGTTGCATGCCTACCACCAATAGAAATGATTTAAGGGCTTACCACGTGGAATTATGGTTACTGATCGAAGTTTTGAAAGGGAGATAATTAAACTGTTTATTTTCTGAAAAAAAGCGGGGAGGTATTTCATCATGTCCATACTTGTACCGTGTCCACACTTGCACTGTGTCCACACCTGTATTGTATCCACACACACTTAAAGTTGCACTTACCCTATTATTAAGCGGGGGCATAATTGGTTGCCATTCAACAACAGCTCTAGTTTCTATGAAGGATGTATGCTATTATCATGAAACTTTATATAAATACTCATTCTTGTATAAAAATAAAAATATATCTTTGCTACCAACTTCATGCTTCACTGATCATAGAAAAAGGGGGGTAGTATGATGTTTACCCTCAGGTTGAATGTATGCTATTATCATTAAACTTTATTAAATCCCCATTAGAGTATAAATAAACAAAAATCATAATAAAAATATATCCATGCAACCATATTCATGCTTTACTGCAGGCCTTCAAGCGGCCCTGTATTTCCTATAATTCCTATTAAATCCCTATCTTTTTAAAAGTGCCCTATAAACCCTATATTTTGGCTTAAAATGGGCACTTTCCCTATATTAGCCCTATTATTTCATTTTTACAGCTCGAGTAGAACTCCTCTTTACTTTTTGTCGATAACAAATTCCCTGGTACTTTTACATCACATAATACAAAATTTATTATTTTTTTGCATTAGCTTCTTCCTACATTGTTGTAAATACTGAATTTATACATTTTGGGCTTTTTATGCACATGTATTTTAAAATATCAGGTACAGAAAATATTAACGAGTAAAAAATAACCCTATATTTGCCCTATTTTCATGACATTTCCCCTATAATTCCCTATTATTCAGGAAAAACTGCCCTATTAAAAGCCCTATTTTTGAGCCCAACTCTACTTGAAGGCCTGTTACCGATCACCAAATATAACATTGTTCAAAACAGTTGTGAGGCAGGACATTATGTCTGTAAGACACATTTTCTTTTTTTTTAAATTAAAGGCATCACTTTGATGTCACTGGTCAAAGTCTTTAAAACTATCAACCAGTGATGTCACAATGGCCTTGGATTTTAAGCTCACCTCATGAAATGAGAGGGGCTAATGTGATACCCCTAGCCTTTATGTCCATTTCGGCATCTATTCCTCCTTACTGACAAGTCCCACATCAACCATTTTGGTATGTATAATGCATTTTGGGATGACAACAACAATACATGCTTCAGATGCTGTTTGTCACCTACATTTTACACCTGAGTGATTTGGATAAGAAGAATGGTTAAAGTCCTTTCAGGCTTACTGACATGTCACACATAACCTATATAGGTATGTATGTTGCATTTTGGAATGACTAAAAAAATGCATGCTTCGGGTTCTATCTGTGACCTACATTAATGCATGAAGGACATGGTGAGGTAAAATGATTTAAAGTCCATTCCCTCTTACTGACATGTCCCAAATCAACCATATTTGTATGTATGTGATGCATTTTTGGATGACGACAACAATGCATGCTTCAGATGCTGTCTATGACCTACATTATATGCATGAGCGACTTGGTAAGTTAGAATGGTTTAAAGTCCATTCCTGCTTACTGACATGTCCCACATCAACCATATTGGTATGTGTGATGCATATTGGGATGACAGTAACAATGCATCATTTTACCCATGAGCGACTTGGTTAGTTAGAATAATTAAAGTCCATTCCTGCTCACTGACATGTCCCACATCAACAATATTGGTATGCATGATTAATATTGGGATGAAAGCTGCAGTGAGTGTTTTGGATGCAGTCTGTGAACTACATTTTATGCATGACTGAATGTATTAATAAGGATGATTATAGTCCATTCCTGTTTACTGACATACATGTATTTGACAGGCTGTGGCTGTTTTCTATGTTTCAAATTGGTACATTTAAACACTCTTTTACTGGCTATTCAAACAATAGCAAGTTTATGGTTCACTTTTGCATAGGGAAATAGTTGCATCTTTTGTAACCATAGACTTGCTATTGTACTCATAGCCAGTCAATACAGTAACTTATATAGATTTTAATTGATATTTACAGACTTTTGGTGCACCAACTATTATAGCTAATGTCAATGGTAAACCAGAACTGGTTTTTGGTTCAGATAGATTTCCTATTCTTGCTATGATTTTAGGTGAGTTGTACATTGTAACTGGTCTTTTTAGCCGAGTTGCAACGAAGTTGAACTCGGCTATTGGTTTGGTGTTGCAGGGCGGGCGGGCAGGCGGGAGTGCGTCAAATATTGGTTTCCGGATAATAACTCAAAAAGTTTACATCCAATTGAAATGAAACTTGGATATATTGTTGGGTACCAAAAGGGGAGGAACCCTAATGATTTTGGAGAAAGTAGGTCAAAGGTCAAGGTCATGGTGACCGAAAATAGACTGAAAATTTCAGAAAAATTGGGTTTCCGTATGAAAACTGAAAAAGTTTACATCCAGTTGAAATGAAACTTGGATTTGCTGTTAGATACTAGGAGGGGAGGAACCCTATTGATTTTGGAGAAAGAAGGTCAAAGGTCAAAGTCACACTGACCGAAAATAGACTGAAAATTTCAGAAAAATTTTGTTTCCAGATGAAAACTCAAAAAGTTTACATCCAATTGAAATAAAACTTGGATATATTGTTAGATACCAGGAGGGAAGGAACCTTATCTAGTTTTGGGAAAGTAGGTCAAAGGTCAAGGTCAGTGAATGTCATGGTTACTGAAAATAGATTATAGATTGAAACTTGAAAAAAGACCTTCTTGCATAGTTAGAATTTTGGATATTAGGTAGGAAAGATAATAAATAGACAATTTTAGAAATATTTGGGTCTTCACATGAACTTGGTCACATAATATTTGAAGTTGCAACTCGGCTTGTGCACCCTTGTGCCATTTAGATTTTTTCATATTTAACCTCATTACACAATAACATTAATAGTAAAAGAAGGATAAATTTATTTTAATATATCACTTTAATACATATACTTAAGGATGTAGTAAGGTGAGGTTTTTGAAATTTGTATAATCCATTTGGATTCCTCAGCTTTTATCCTTAAATCGTATTTAAAGATTTTAAAAGCATTTATTTTGTAATTCAAGACAATTTTATTTTTGTTAATGGTTTGGACTATTCTGTCTCTTTTTGTCTTTCTTGTTTGTTATTTGTAATTATTTACTTCAATTTATTTGCAATCTAAAAGGTTCCACCATTAGAAATTGTTGTAAAGCAGGATGGACAGTCACATAAACAATTTGAAAAATCATGTAGAGCTTGTGAACTCTTGGATAAAGAAGTTGCAAACGGCGTATCCTCTCGGTTTAAATGATAATATTATGGGCCTAGGTAACATATCAAGAACTTCTTCCATCAATATTATGGATATTGTTTAAAAAAAATTACGTAATAAATGATCCCACGGTAAATGTATCAATCGTAATAAACGAAAATACCACAGAACTTCAGTTTCAATTTCTGACCTTGTTACAATCTTTAAAAATAATGGCAGGCATAATTTGCTTTGTAAATTATGTTCAATTCCTATTGTTAAATTAAATACTTTATTGGAAAAATGCAACACCATAGCATATTACAGTCCAATGTATGAAGCTGCTGGAATAATCAGCGCATTTTGCTACCACAAATTGTTTCCTAAAATTGATAAACCTGAAGACCATAAAAGATATTTCCTTAATTTACCGTATATCAACAAAGGGATCGACCTTATTGATGTATTTTGTATATTTAGAGACTCAAAAATTATCAAATTTATTCCTCCTTATTTTGATAATATGGAACCACCCATTATTTCTTATACTTACAAAAAACCTACAAGAGACCTTATTTTTAATTATTCATCTGTTACCAAAAATCCTGAAATTAATCAAAATTCAACCTTGACCTGAAATTGTGCAAGCCCGAAGTTTCGACATGAACCTAGTGGTCATGTTATTACAGGAGACCTCAACATCGTCCAGGACCGAGAGGTAAAAACTTTTCTCCAAAAAGGACCCAAATATCGTCCTCCTTCAAAAATCATTTGGAAGGACTGTCGTGAAGTCATTAAAAAAGCCGTCATGTCATTCTGTAAAAAGTGGTGTAAAAGAGAAAATGCGGATAAAAAATCATTAGATCCCTTCATTAACAAATGCATGGAAGTTGTTGATATACGAATAAATCATTTTGAAAGACATTATAAGCAGCAGAATACCATTCCTGCGATTTCAAAAATTAAACGGAAGTTAAAAGATTTGGAAAAAGAGTATATATAAAGCAGCAAATAATGTGGTCGTTGTTTGACGTAATTATTACATCGAGGTGCTTCGGAATGAAATTACCAATTCTAGTACATTTCAAGCTACCATGTCAACAGAAACACAAATAATTTATGATCACATGATAGCTACAGCTGAACTTAACGCAACTTCTAATTATAAAAGCATTCCTACTATGTATTGGCTTCCTAAACGTCATAAAAATTCTTTCAAATTTCATTTTATTTCGGCATCAAGTAAATGTTCAACTACACATATTTCTGTTTTATTGACCAGTGCACTTACTACCATAAACAATCTCGTCATCAATTTTAGCAACAAATGTTATGAATACAGTGGAATTAACTACTTTTGGAGTGTTAAAAATTCGGTAGAAGTTTTGGAGAGACTTCGATCTGTTAATGAAGCATACAGCTCCGTCGATAGCTATGATTTTTCTAACCTATATACTACATTACCGCATACACTCATCAAAGAGAAATTTTCATATTTGATCAAATGGTCCTTCAAAAAATCAGGATGTACGTACATTTAGTGCAATACATTTAAATTGTTTTTCAGTGACGACAAACATGACAAATATACCAACTGGACTTGTCAGGATATGATAAAAGCATTAAATTTTCTTCTTGATAATATTTTTGTTCGTTTCGGTGATACAGTCTATCGGCAAAAAATAGGTATTCCTATGGGTACCAACTGTGCACCTCTCATAGCAGATTTATTTCTTTATTGCAACGAGTCACAATTCATGGCAAAAATTCAAAAAGACCCTTCTAAACAGCATTTAGTGGATAAATTTAACAATACATATAGATATTTGGACGATATTTTGGCTTTAAACAATCCTGAATTTTCTCAATTTACAGATGAAATTTATCCTGCAGAACTTACTTTAAATAAATCCAATAGCAGCAGTGATTATACTCCTTTTCTTGATCTTGATATATCAATAAATCAAGGAAAGTTAAACACTAAGGTTTATGATAAAAGGGATGATTTCTCCTTCCCTATAGTCAATTTTCCCCATCTTGACGGCGATGTTCCGTTAGCCCCTTTTTACGGGGTCTACATTTCACAACTTGTTCGATATGCACGAATATGTAGTGATGTTTCAGACTTCAACGAGCGAAATCTTTGTCTCACTGAAAAACTTCTGCATCAAGGGTTTAGATATCATAAATTGATAAAAACATTCTCTAAATTTTATTATAGATACATTGACTTATTAAGAAAATTTGGTTCTACATGCAGGGCTCTTATACATCAGGGCATTTCACATCCAAACTTCTATGGCAATATCATTTACAAAGCGCATAAATTCAAAAATTGTCCTTC
>MJUU01029902.1:0-14102 GCA_002080025.1 Modiolus philippinarum
TACTATGAGGTATGAGGAAAGCTCTTTGTTGACGGCCTCATGGTGACTACAAGATGAAGAACAACAATGAAAGCGTTGTGCCTTTGCTTGGTTTTACCAGTTATTTGTAGGGTCCTTTTCTCATGTGCATTTACTCAATATCCTTTCATTGTTTATACAAGAATGGAGTTTGTCTCACTTGCAGTGTGGAGTCCGTTAAAAGATTCCTCGAGAGATGTATGCTTTCTTTATATTTCAATTATTGTGTACTTGTTCGTGAGAGAATTTCTCATATGGATTTACTATCATAATTTTGGCATTTATCATCTTTATCATCTTTGTAATTTCCAAATGTTATCCTGATCACAGCGTTTTGCATTTGCGCCGATTTGCATTTCATTTGCGCCGATTTTTTCTTTCATTTGTGCCGATTATTTCTTTTATTTGCGCCGATTATGTTTTTCATTTGCGCCGCTTTTCTACTCGTAAATGTCTTGTCAAATACATGTATTTTTTTATTTGTTCACATTGTACTGATAAAATTTTAACATTTTCTTACAAGGCTCAAAGAGTGATAAAAATGGAATAAAAATATAAATGCAAGTGTTTAACTAAGTACATATTTCTCACACAGAACCTGTAGTGGCTCTGTCTTTACAAGACGTATTGGTATTGGTATCAGTAAGGTACAGTACCATACATACATTTTATAGCCAGATTAAACCAAAATTTTCAAGAAGATTTATTTGATATTAGTCTTTCGTAGTTATTTTTTTTTAATCTCAACTTTTATAAGCTTCAACATTTATCTTGGAATTTTCAACTTTTGCCATTTAAAAAATGAAAAAAGGTAACAAAATACCGAAAATGAAGTATATTTTAAATGAGGCATTAGTACATTTTCGGTATTTTAACGCTGCTTATGACATAATTAGCGACGTTATGTTCTGTTTTGCATATGTAATATAGCCGGAAGTAAACAGTCCATGTCATATACCCAGTCTGATATGGCCATATCAGACCGCCTCGTTCTGAAATATCCATATCAGTCCGGTGATATGGCTATTTCAGCCCGGGTGTGATTATAACTCCTAACTGGAAGTATATAATAAACAAATTAAGACATGGCCTTTTCCATATAAGCACGGTTATCATCCTTCGACCCATATCAGCCCTCGGCTGGCGCCTCGGGCTGATATGGGGGTCTCGGGATGATAACCGTGCTGATATGGAAAAGGCCATGTATTAATCTCTATTTATTTCCGGGTTTTACCAACATATCTTCTTTTAATGCATAGTACCTATATTTTACCTGTGTCATATGTAAAAAATATTCGCGCAAATGCAAAATAAAATAGCACCAAAATCTTACTATTTCGTAATGCCGGGTTTTCTTTCAATCGACTCGATGAGTGCCCTGTATTTGGCTTTACGTTGTAATGGTAATAGCTTATGACACTATTGCTTTTGTCTGGCAACGGATGACAGTGAATGTAAGGGTACTGTGCCAGTTAAATTTATGTTTCATGCCGATTCCACATGACGATTCCATATTCATGACCACAAAAATACGTGCATGTAGCGTTGTTCGACATTAAGCAAAGAATTCCGCTAACCGGTGCCAGGGGCCGTTTTGAACTTACTATTATGTATGACCAGAGTTCATTGTTGAAGGCCTGAAGATGACTTCAAGATGTAGAACAACAATAAAAGCTTTGTTCGTTTGCTTAGTTTGTATGGCCCATGTCTCATGCATGTGACTTTACTCCATATATTTTCATTGTTTATACATATATAACACTGACAATCACAACAAAAATTATATATTTCAACACAATTTTAATACAATTAACATAAAAACAAAATCGCAAGATATTGCGAATATTCTTAGCTGGAGATGTGAAGTTGTGATAGCTTTTCAGTTCATGTTGTTTAGTCTCATGTTTTCATTTTTGCTCTCAGTATATCAAATCATGTGTTAAATCGATAACTTAGTAAATATAAAAGAAAATTAGATTTCACCAAAACATTACAGTACTCAAAACATTCAACACCAAAAATTCAGAAATTACATGTCTGTGGGACCAGGCTAAATAACTCAGATACTATCAAAATACTGCTAAAGAACTACATAACTACTCTTTAATCTGAAAAGTACAAATGAGGAATATTTTAACTCTATGTGCAAAAATATTTATGATTAAACCTGCAGAAATAACACAACTTCTAAAATTACTCAAATTATTATTAATTTCAATTAAAACACTAAAATATATTTCACCAGCATCGATTACTAAATGACTTGCAGGAACATTATCATTACAGAAAATATTACTTTAAAATAATCAACAAAATTTCAACACTCAATAAGTCAAATATTTACACATTCTCTCTTTTTCACAGAAAATCGGGATAAAAATACCAAAAATTGATACAAAAAATAAAGAAATAGTTGCTCGATAATAAGTAATGAATTCCGCTCAAGCCGGTGCTAGGGGCCGTCTTGAACTTACTATGAAGTATGAGCAAAGGTCATTGTTGAAGGCCTTATGGTGACTTCAAGATGAAGAACAACAATAAAAGCATTATCCCATTGTTTCTTTTACCATGTTTTTGTAGAGACTTTGTCTCATGTACACTTAATATCCCTTATTGCCTATGAAATGCATATCAACCTTCCAACCCAATATGATGAAATATCAAATCAGGTATTATCTTTCAGTTTATTTTGTCAAAACTGAAGACCAAAATTAAACATGTCTTGTCTCTTGAACAAAGGACCCACTTCTGAAAAATATAGAATTTAGGCGGGAAAACTAGGACCCAACCCGTAACAACCAATGAAATGGCTTGACAATGACAAACCCATGATACTCAGAGGCTCACCTGATTTAACAATGTACTACTACATAGATCAACAGGTGTCATTACTGAGCAATATAAAATACAGAAAGTAGATATACTTTAAATCAATAAATTTAAATAACAAATAACACAAGAAATAGACAAAAGTCATTATGAAATATATTTTATTGAAATATAACTTATTTCAATGAATTTAAAATTACAAATACAAATACAAATTTAAAAATATTTGATTAAAAACATAAAAGATCCACATTATCACAAATTCAACAGACTTTATAATTCAATGAATTCGTCAACTATCGTCAAGTTTATGAAACTGCCTGAATTTTAAGAAGCATGAATACAAAATATGTGATAAATCAGTGGATATCAATACCACATTAAGTTCCACTTACTAGTAGAGCTGAACTATTTCCATGTTTTATTTTCTTATATTAGTACTACATTTTAGCAAGACTTAAAATCTTAAATTCATCTTACCATTTTTCTAAGGGACCGACCATTTAACTTGAAGGGTGGGGGGGGGGGGCTATGGTTTTTTTTTCTAAAAAATATTTTGGAGCTGATTTCATGTGAAAAATAATATTTTGGCTGCCAAAATGATGAACAAAAATTTCTGAAGGAGGCTTTCTGCCCCAAAAAATAATGTTCATTTTGGAAAAAAAATATTCTGTTGATACACGTGAAAAAAATATTTAAAAAAATTTCTGTCCAGTAAAAAAACCATACCCCCTCCTTTCAGGTTAAATGGTCGGTCCCTAACGCCATCAAAATTAAAATAGTAAAACTGTGTTCTTATCTATTATCAGTGTCACAGTGGCATTTAATTTGAAAATATTTTAAGGTTTAAAGAATGATTTTATTTTTCCTGGAATATAAGCATTTCCTTAAATTATCCGCGATTAATAAAAATTGCTTAAATAGAACAGACTTACCGAAAACCGAAGGATTAACTCCCACCATCGTAGTTTTGTCCTAAGCTATATTCGATATTTCTGATTATTCGGATTTCATTTAGTTTTATGCATTTTAACATTTTTTGAAATTATGAATTTCCTTTATTTGGGTTCTAGTGCTGCTGATGAGGAATAAATTTCCGAAATGGCCATACAGCTCATTAAAATTATTGCAGTTGGAGTTAACATATGTGTTATGATCTCATGTTCATTTACTCCATATCCTTTCGTAAAATATTACCTTCTTTATAAAATTTATATAACCAAATAACGCTATTGAATATGATGGTCTCACTTTATATAAATATAAGTTACTGTGATTTGCGAGAGTTAACACTAATGCAAAGGCCAAACGTAATAGATATAAAACCCAAGCGGCGTTCGAAGTAGAGATATTAATAGCAAAAGTGCCCTACGCAGTGGGGTTTGGCAGTACGTCGAATTCAGACACAGTAAAGCGATTTTTGCAATCTGCTATATGTCAAATATACACTAAAAATTCAACTTTTGTTTCAAAAAGTGACATTAACAAATAAATAACTAGACGCTCGGGAATATATTTTTAGTATAAGTCTGCATTTCTAGTTTTGAATTTTCTGTATGCGAGTTTTTATATTATTTACAAAGACAGCATAAGAACATATTATTTGCTATTATTTTGATTTTTAATGTTCAAGTCTCTTCGTCAACATAGTTGTTGTTTACTGTTCCGATACATCGGCAAACGAATATCGAAGCAAAAATGATGGGAGGGGAGATTCTAAAATCAAAAATGCAAAATCACGGCATATCCAACACGAATTGACACAGCACGACAAAGAAAAAAACAAATAACAAAAATCAACAAGAACACCACAAAACTAAAGCACTAGCAATGTGAACTCCTAAAAAATGAGGTATCATCAGGTTCTCCGGAAGGGTAAGCATGATCTGCTCCACGCGTGGCACCCGTCACCGACTGCAAGTGAAAAGTCCGGTTTAATAACAGTCGGTGTTTGTCAGTCCGGCAATCTACTCTGGATCTACCAAAAGATATCTATTCTTATCTGTGATAAAGAAACATTGTAACGGTCTGTCAAATCATCGTAACGAAGGTAAAACGTCTGAAGTGACAATTAAACAGTGATTGAACAAACCCTTTATGCATAAGATTTTGAGACAGTAATTTCGCTCTGTTGACAAAATCGCTGAACAAACTACAGGCACGACACTAGCGAATAGCCATATGCCGGGAATTTGGGAATATTACTGCTCAAAAACGGGAAGTTCACTATTGGAAAGTCGAAATCATCACTCTTGTCGTAAAGTTTAATTTTCAGACGTCCAGAGTTGTCAATGTAGAGGTATAGGTCCAGGTATGATGCTGATGATGGTGTAACAGTGGTCTCTTTAATCTCAAGTTCATTTTGGTATATAAGATAAAGGTTATCCTTAAAATGAAGATTGTTTAATGAAAGAACATAATCTATATAACGGAAGCTGAAAATAAAGAACTTGGTCTGCTAATTGTCTTTTTTCTGAACTAGTCCTTGTATGAACCCGGCTTCATACGAATAAAGATACAAATCTGCTAAAAGTGGCGCACAATTAGTCCCCATAGGTATCCCTATTGTCTATTGTCTGTTGGAAAACTTGTCCTACAAATTCTACAAAAACTTTATCAATGAAGAATTCCAATATTGCGATTACTTTCTCCTTTGTATACTTTATGTGTGAATGAACGTGACGTTTAACAAAAAAGGCCCCATTTTAACCTTTCACTAAATATGAATATCTTCTTTCACCCTTTTTAGTTCAGAAAGACTGATGTATTAAATCCCGGAGAATTGACTTTAGCGTATCATGTGGAAGAGTAGTATAGAATGTCGAAAAATTAAATGCTTGACACTGTTACATTAGTTGAGTTCAGGTGAGGATAGTTATTCTAATAAATCTTTGAGAATTTGAGAATCCATATCTGCTTCACTCCACTTGTTGATTATACTCTTTCACTATATATCTTAATGGCATCATAGACTGCAGTAAAACAACCTAATATTACCGTGTAAATGTCCAGGTAATATATAAATATCGTCTTGAGGATTTTCGGTCGTCATTATAATTACGATGTCATTGTCTCAATCTGTTGTCAGTTAAATGAGTGTCGCTCGTGATGAATATCATTTCAACCCTTCTAGAGCATTTGCTGCTGCTTGGGGTTATTGTCGAAAATTGATGCAGGTATTGAAAAAATTCTACATCGTATGCATTCAGTTATACGATGAAAGGACATGAGCTGAATGTTTTTGAGACAATGTCTCGGCAATACCAAGCTTTTATTGTTGTTCTGCATCAGGTCTGTTTATAGGGTTTTTGTTTCAGAATTCCCTTTGTCCTACGACTCTTTCTGTAGTTTCTCTTCCTACAATTACCGCCTCAGTTCAATTTCTCATTACCTTATAAATAGTTTGACGTCTTGCTTACATTACAGTTTCTTGCAAAAACCATTTCTTTAATTTCTAGCCAATTTAACCAACACCTGACCAATGTGATAAAAATATTTCTCGTCACTAGTGAGAGAACAACTCGCGTGAAATTTCCCGCCAAATCTATTCGGAACATAATCCTCTGTGTTTTACATTATGTCATTAGAGAAAATTTTTTCTACAACTTAAACACGTGAATTAAGAAATTTCTCACATCTTGTTAAATAAATTTTGAAATGTTTAAAAACTCGGCAAGCCTAGTTTTCAAACATTTGCAAAATTTATTTAACTCGATGTGAGAAATTTCATAATCAACTTAGTTCTTGTTGTAGAAACTATATGTAAGTATCAAGCATTTCAATTCTATCACATGCATACCACCTCTTTGAGCATTACCAACGTATAAAGGTTGTTTTTTGTTTTTTTTTTTTTCGCTTGTTTGTTTGTTCTGGTATTAGTAGTATAATTGAATTTCACAAAGCTTCAGGCTGTGTTTAAAAATACTTTGTTATATGTCTTATGAATATATGTTGATTTAGTTTTTCCCTCCTTTGAAAAGCGATTTCATAGCCATGGCCAGTCCTTTTTTCACGTAAAGCCACATCACACCCAAGGCCATTTTGGCGTGTGCTTTGACGCGTCCTGTGGTCTTATCACGAATTATGTTATTCAGTTGACATATTTTGTTATTCTTTGCGCCAGCGTTGACTCCAATTATTTTAATTCCCAATTACCGCCTTTGAGTAGAAATTTATCTTGCAACTTCGCTTCTTCGGGGTAGCATTAAGTATATGGAATTAATTTCATTACTCTACATTGTCTGTGCGTGGACTTTGGACTGACAGTATCAAGAATATAGCTTCAATAGGAATAGTTTTGATCGATTTTCACAAATTCTATCATATAAATCGGTTAACACTAACATTTTACCTCATCTTGACTTTCAAAGGATTTTAATAGATGACTTGTCTGTAACAAATACGTTGTTATTGTCCATTACATTCTGTTGACAGTTGCTGTTAAAAACTTTGTCTTCGCTTCTAGTAATTTTAACTCAAACCAAACATAAATTATAGGTAATTTTCATGTGTTTCCTGTAAATCATTTTGAAAAATCCGTATTGACTATAGGAAGTTGATTTTAGGTCTTTTTTGAAACAAAAACGTTGCTACATTCCTGTTAGAATAAACAGATCTAACCAAAACTCATTACAATAATTACGTGGCAATTCATAATTTAAATGACATTTAATATTTTGCCAAAACCTATGATGAATCACAATTTCAGATATACTGAATTAAAATAAAGAGTATTTTAATAATAACAGTTAAAAATCATATAATTAATGCGTGTTCCAATATATGCTTACATGTACATTCAATATATGTTAAAAACTAAGTAACTGTCTCATTTGCTCACCCTTGTTTTTTAGCTGTAAACTAATGCATATTTGATATCATTAACTCACAGATATGTAAATAAATAAGTCGAAACTACGAAATATTTTGATTGCAAAATTATAATGATTGCGATGTGTCCATAATTTGCTGATGGGCAAAAAATGATTCAAAATGCTTGCCATTAAATGACAATTTGAGTAATATCAAATGTTTCGGTAATTTGTATCCGAAACATTTGATTCTAAATAGATTTAAGAAAAACACCCGAAAAACCAAATCAGCCACTGAGAAAAATACAGCCATCAAAAAGATAAAACAGTTGTCCGCTGTTTGCTTCGATTTGACAGCACGGTTAATGCTTTCATATTTGTTTTATATTCCAATCAGGAATCCATCTTTGTGTGGTTTTCAGAATGAATTCTAATTTTATATTTGCAAACAAAAACATTGAACTGACGTGGCAAAAACTTATTTTAATACCGTATAAGTTGTTATTTTCGCGGGTCGCAAAATTCGAGGTTTCTTTCCAATTTGTTTTTTTTTTATATTGTGCGAGACTGAAATATTCGCAATTTTATAAACGATATGCAATTTTCGCTACAACAGAATAACCGCGAATTAAGCGGGTATTAATTCCTTGCGAAAATAACCACTTATCAAGAAACGAATACTGAGCCAAAAAGGCAGAAAGTTTGTAACTTTCTAAATAAGTATCATCAGGTGTTACTTGTGATGCTTTGAGTATTCGATAAGGTTAAAACCTCATTTATAGTTTTTTGAAATACAGCGACCAACTCAAAGGCAATTCAAATTTTGGGTCTTTCCTTAAAAATAAATTCCGATTAAAATTTTTATGTTTGAACTAAAATTTGTTGTTCTTGCTTAACAAAGACATAATGTTAATAGAGTTTTTACATTAAAACAGTTCAGGATAATTTTATGTGTTATTTTTGTTTCAGATACCAGCCAAATAACCTTGCATGACTGTAGTAAGTACATAACAATTCAATAAACAATGAAGGGATATGGAGTAAATGCAAATGAGACAAAATCTCTACAGATACATGGTAAAACCAAGCAATGAAACAACGCTTTCATTGTTGTTCTTCATCTTGAAGTCACCATGAGGCCTTCAACAATGAGCATTTCTCATACCTCATAGCAAGATCAAGGAAAAAATACAAAGATATGGTGTAGATGAGGATGCAAATACAAAAGAAAATGGTATTATTTATCAATTTTAACAAAAATATTAGTTATGATGTTTTGGTTTAAATCAATTTTTATCAGGCTTTCGTATGAGATGTCAACGAGATTCGGTTGAAATGCATATAGCACTACGTAAAAAGTTTCTAACCTAAATAATATGGTACAAGCGTCGAGTTTACACAGCTTATGAATATTCATTAATGACATCACTTAAACTGATTATCTGTTTAACATCATTATTCTAAGTTAAAAACAAACAAACGGACATGTTTTTATATTCTTACGAGACTTAATTTCACAAAATAAAAGATGCTAGATCCATCAGTCTCACTTATAGATATATTGATGATGTTCTTTCCATCAATAATGCATCTTTTGCTAAATGGATCCCATTAATATATCCACCAGAACTAGAGATAAAGGAACGACAGAAACCACCAGATCTACATCTTTTTGGACTTTCATCTCGAATTCGATGATAATGATCATCTCAGTACTAAAATTTAAGACAAAATTGACGATTTTAATATCAAAATTATTAATTTCCCTTCCATGGACAGTAATATTAAAGCTTCTCCTGCTTACGGAGTGAATGTTTCACGTCTGATTCGTTACACGAGAGCTAGCACAAATATACAGACTTTCTCTTAGACATAGTTATCTTCATGACCGCCTTATCAATCAAGGCTTCACAAAATCCGTCTTCTACGATCATTAAAATGTTCTTTAATAGATGTCCGAACTCTGATTCAAGATTCTTTCTTTACTTAATACTGAGATGATCATTTCTTTTAACTGTCTACAGCCTTTCAATGGCAATTGCTGTTCAGTTGCTACCGGACACTACTGCAATAGAAGGGTAGGTTTAGCATGCCATAAAACCGGTTTAACCCACCATTTCTTTTGAAATGCCTGTACCAAGTCAGGACCATTTCAGTTGACAATTGTGCCGGTGGTATCCACCTGATTTGTCTTTTTATCTCATGGACTTCGGCTTTTACTACTCTGTTCGGTAATTTTGTTATGACCCCCATTTTCAACTTTGTAACAAGTTGCAATTTTATCCTTCGTTCACTAATATCACCTTTTTACAATTCAATCGGGTATGTTTTGTGCGGAAAATCCAAAAAGTACATATTGCTTTGAACTGACCTGTTTGTAAAACATTTCGGTTTTTTAATTTGTCGTTAATAACAAGGATATCACGTAACAGTACTGTACTACAACTTTTTATGAATATTTATGTTGTTATTTAAAGGGTTCTATCAGAAAGTTGCCTTTAGACATTTTTAGTCAGATTACTATTGAGACAGATTTCCTCTTTTTTTCGTACAAAACGTGAACGCCTGTGTGGAGCATAGTTTAACATAAGACGCTATGGAAAAGGCACATTTTCAACAACTTCTATTAAACTACTGAAGCTAACTCAACTTAACTTTTGTGAAAAGATGTATGACAGATCCTTAACAAAACAGTTCATTTCAATTTTTACATGGCTGCCGGTGCGGGACATAGTTAAACATTGTCATGCGGTCAAACGCATACTTTGATCATCTCTGAAAGTACTGAAGCTAATGTAACAATACGTAACATAAATTGAGGATAGGAGGTCCCTAAAAAATCTTACTTTGTTTATGTCTGATAAAAACATTAGTTGGTTATTATTTTAACCGTTAATTATTTATTGCTTTTGTCGGATGAGAAATACAGGCTTAACTTCTGATTCCGTTGTTTTAATACTAAGCCACTGATGGAAAAGTTCCCTGATCCGTAATAAGCACTTTAGTGACGTCCCGAATTTCGGCAGATTATATAGCATGTCATATCAACTCGGATACATATGCGTTGTTGGTAACTCCAGAAGGAATGCATCTCCTTCAGAAGGAAAAATTCACAAAAGCAAAATTGAAAACATCATTTTTGTCATAAGTTCTGAGTGCTGGTGTAAGGTCGTCGACTTTGTCAATTTAGAGAAGCAAGATATTAAATCCTTATTGTAGCTCCTGTAGGTACTTTTATTTGCAGTTAGATAAGATTTATCAGTAAGAACTCTTTGAAAAATGGGTTACTGAATGAATGAAAATCAATTTAGCAAAAGACATGATCTGCAAAATACAAAAAACAGCATGATATGCGAAATAAAACAAAACATTCATAATGATAAGTTCACATGATTCACCTTTACAAAGGCTAATAATTTCAACAATTTCTTTACCATTTATGATTTGTTTCAGGCTATAAAAAATATTAAAAATGAAATTGAAAATGAAATATTAATGATGGCGTGATTTCTTATCGGTATGTTTTTTTCTATTTAAGCTTGTACTTGTCACAACTCCGGATCTGAAAGTTTGGCTGAAAAGAAGTCATTTAAAGCAAGAGTTATGAACGGAAGACAAGAAAAACCTAAACCAGGCATGACAAAAAAGGGAAAAGCAATGAGGAAATACATCAATCTGCTCTCCAGAGTTCTGAAGGAAAAACAACTGAAAAGAAATCCAAAATAATCGCATAGAAAATGGAAATGCTAAGGAGAATTGCTCGATACCGAAAATGAACATGGCGATGACCACGGACATGATTATAGAAAAAACTTCTTTGTATAAACTATGAATTTCTTTCTTTCCTACTCTATAATTCATAACAAGTGTTACAAATGTATAAGATGTTTTTATTAACTTTGTCTTGTTTCTAACAATATGAACTCTTTTGGGGGTTGCTATATGAATAACAACTTAACATTATTGTTTTTTTTTAAATGTTTATCTTATTTAGGATTCTAAAAATGCAGCATGAGAAAAGAATGTATATTGTATAGAACAGGTTTAATTGGGAGTCAAAGGGAAATAATTTGAAAATGAACATTTTCACACGAAAAGTATAATTATGTTAGAACAACAGTTGTGCAAAACAGAAATTAATTTGAAATAAACAATATAAACCACAATCGTCTCCTCTCCTTGCATTTGATAATTTTCGTCTAATTTTAAAAACTGCTTGTACAAAACGTGATGATAGTAGTTTTATGTAATCATTGTGCTAATATGTGTTAGTGAATTCTAAAAATCATGTATATGATTCTATGTTTTCATGATTTTTAATAAATATGCTGTTCGTCTCTATATTTTAATCAAATGTATCAGCTGAATTAATTGAATTGTGTTTTGTTTTAATTTGATGTCTGTCTTTTTTTTTATTTTAATAAATGCATCAGCTAAATCAAATTTCTTTGTCTTAATTATAGGAACCATGGTGAGCAAACTATCATACCCCATGCCCCAACATATCGAAAAATCGTGCATTTTCAAGATATAAAAAAAACAATGAACAATGAACCTGTTCAGAATAGCAAAACTTTTAAATTAATCGCAAAATTTTCAGAATTAGGAAAAGTATGCATAGCTACACATCAAGACCAACAATCCTAGCAAGTATGAAAGAAATATTGTTAATTGTTTCAAAGGAGTTACAATAATATGATATTAGAGACATGATACGTGAAAAATATACCAGAAATATGCCACCGCCGTGACATACAATCATACAAAGGACAAACAAAATCAGTCTCGGCTAAAATCTGATATTATCGATCAGCACTTTGTCTGAATCCATTTTGTTTACATCAATCGTACCACAAGTTTTTAGAGCAATTGTGTGGTGTACCCTAGCATTTTTCTTTAATTAACAATGGAAAGATACTGAGTAAATGCACATAGGACAAAGTCTCTACAAATGCATCGTAAAACCAAGCAATGGAACAACGCTTTTTTCCTTTTTTTTTTTTGTTCATCTTCTTCATCTTGAAGTCATCATGAGGCCTTCAACAATGAGCTGTGCTAATACCTCATAGTAAGTTGAAGACGGCCCCTAGCACCGGTTTGAGGTCTTGTCACCTCTTTCTTAATTTTTTGCGCCTTGCCTTCATCCCGGGGTCTTCATTGGACATAATGTTAAGAGGGTCGAATAGTGTTTTTTTTTTGTTCCATCTTAAGATTCTGGGCAAAGGAATACAAAGTTCAATCTGAGCCGATCTTCAATCGTGTTATAAATAAATATTTCAAAAAGGTCAGGGTTTTATGTAACTATATACTACAATGTTGATATGCAGTTTGGACTATGTTATCTTTGGGACAAATAATTCTATTGGTCACAGGTTATAATTGTGCGAGAATCCCGTATAAATCATATGAATATTTGTCCGAACAAAGGAAAACCTTTTCAATAATTAAGACTTCAGGTTTGAAAATGTTCCGGGTACCAGAGATGCTGCTAATAACTTTTTTTATATAAAATGTTATTGTATTATTTGTGGTGTGCGTGTGTCATTGGGATAGCTCTTAGACTACTTGGCCGAGAAAGACATTCGGGAAACAAAGACCAAAGACGTATTGAAGAAAAGACATCTTATATGTTTCTGCATCAACTCAACCACATGTTTGTCAAAACAACGGCAGTAGAATACCGAAGGATATGGACAAAATTACATAAATCAAAGTCCAGAGACCAGGCAAAAACGAAAACTCTAGAAGACGGCAGACTAAAGACACTACACACTCATAAATTCACGAACACCAGATATATAACACTCAAAACTACGGTAAAGCAAGAATAATGTGAACTCTGAAAACAGATTGACAACAGGTGCGCCGGAATGTTAAGCTTGTCCTACTCTGTATACTGCGCCCGTTACACGGTCAACGGGTCAACCCAGGGTAAAGTCAAAATCGGTAAATGGGGGTAATAACAATTTTACCGAACAGAGTTGTCAAGAGCCGAAGTATATGGGACAAAAAGACAATCAGGTCGAAACCACCTGCAAAAATGTCGGTAACGTCAAATCCGGGAAGACGTGAATCTAGCTGAAGATGTATTGTCTCAATTTTGAAACCGATTCCTTCATATCTATCTATGATTTCGTGGTGACTGCCACTAGAATTTCTGAAGGGACGGGAGTAATATAGGCTGAACATATCCCTAGGGGCCCTACTTGTTTCCGGAAAAAGACGTACGCCTTTCGTCGGCGGCGGACGCCCGTTGCACTTGTTTCACAAAATTTTGGATGCACGCGCAATAACGGCTTACGCCGCCCTCGCCTATCTCAGGACTCAGGCGCAGGCGGCGCATTTTCATTTCAAGATGGCGGACAGAGTGTAAATGAGTAGAAATAAAGGTTACAACTATTGAAAAACAACCGTTAAGCGAAAATTCTAGTTTATATGTGCAAT
>MJUU01029902.1:30994-62776 GCA_002080025.1 Modiolus philippinarum
GTTGAAAACTCAGTGTTAGCTAGAATCTGAGAATATCTGAGAGTAAAGATTATAATTAAAATATATTTATTGTTCTACTTATCCAAAAAATATTTTTTTCAAAAGTATATATTTCATTTATTTTATGTAATGTCCAAAGTCACCTACAGAAAATTTCTAGGTGTATGGTATATTACATGATAACTAAAGAATTATTATGTATTTATCGGATAATAGAATAAAACAGTTACTGTCTTTAGCCATGCGGCTCGGTGAATATTTGTTTTCCCAAAAGTCAATAACACTGCACATTTACCTCAACAAAAGACAGTAACTGTATACTATTGCTGAATTGTTTATTCCATTTTCTTAAAAACATTACATCTGAAACTTTATATGTTTAAGAAAAGATGCACATCTTGCCATGGGTAATTCGTTTTGCCTTATATGCATGTGAGTTTTCTTTATGGCTCTTTGACGTGTCTCTTTTAATTATGTATGTAACGAGTTCAAAGAGACCATGTTTTAGTTTTAAATGTATTGATCATTGATGTTACTATGGGTAATAGATAATGGTAAAAAAGCAACGAATTGCTTTCGTGGGACCAACGAAGTGTTATATTATTATTGTCAATATATACTTTTCTATGGCAAGTTAATACTAGAAGTGCTTATGAATATCTAGTCACTGGTCACTAAAATATTAAAATTGTAGTTAAAGTCTGTTTCACTTCCCTTAGATAATGGAAATTCTCTTCTGTTGACTTTAATATTGCATATTGCACCGGTTTTGCATGGTTGTATAAATATATTGTACACTTCTAGAACCACTTTCAGTTTGATGATTTTCTATACAAATGGATAGCAAAAATACTTTTTAAAAATGCTCCATGCTATTAAAGGGATAATATTTTCGGTGCACAATTATCGACAAGACAGGACTACTCTGAAATAGGTATTGTTAGTTATTACCTGAAGTCAGATGACCAAGTCTCACTTTGACTTTTACCATATGCTTAGTCCCACTTTTTAATTCAAGAAAAACATACCCGTAAATGAAATAATTCAACAAAATGCCCCAACATGTAATTGAAATATGCATACATTAAACACAAAAGAAATTTTTGAAAGAAATTGTTAATGTACTGCTAGTTTCTATTCCGTGTTTACAAACAAAAAGTCCGTGGATTAAAATTGTTAACCCCGAACGAGTACACCTTGCTATTATTAGATAGGTCAACTCGATTCATCTATTTCATCAAGTTACTTGGTCACCCTTAAAATAGGACAATCCATCACTTAGAAATTTTCACCTGTTTGAAAAATATTGTGAAAATGCATATGACTGCAGAC
This sequence comes from Modiolus philippinarum, assembly GCA_002080025.1. NCBI lineage: Eukaryota > Metazoa > Mollusca > Bivalvia > Mytilida > Modiolidae > Modiolus > Modiolus philippinarum. Next base: position 32,327 of record MJUU01029902.1, read on the forward strand.
TTTTGTGCATGCCCTAAACGGGAAATTCAACATTTTTCAGTTATGTATGGTCATTCCTGATTTACATACCAAATATGATAAAGATTAGTGTACAAATAAAGCTGAAATCGTATGATTTCGATTATCTAAAGGAAGTGAGACAGACTTTAATTTGCGTTCTTCACGACAACTTATGCATCTCAACTCCAGATTCCAACTAGATGAGTATAGAGAGCTGATAAAAAATGTATAAGTCTAGGTTGAAATTATGTTAAGAACCAGAAACTTGTCATGATTAGTTTCAATTTCACAAAACTTGTGTATCTTTCCTAGTAAAGATCAAGGACTTCCGAATATTGCGCCTGGCTTTTATCACCCATAGACATTAAATTAAAATTTCAATCACTAGTCTTTAATGTCTCTTCTTTCATTTACATCCACAAAGAGCAAGNAAGAGTAGAATACCGACGTTCGAGTTTCACCATTGATTCAATAGAAGGCTTATTTTCCTGCCCCTACCCATTTCTCTCCTTTTTCTTGTAGCAATCAAAACTCGTTGCTCCGGTTGTCCCTTCAACCTTTGTTTCTTTCTTTTTTATTTAATAAACTATTCTCGTCCCGATATAGCTGAAATATTGTTCACTGGACGTAAAACTACTCAATCAATTAATTGTTCATTAGATCAAATAATGAGAAATAGAAGGACATAACAAATACTAAATGCATAGAACAAATATTAAGCAGAAAAAAAATTATGAACAACGAGCAAATATAATCGAAGGGATGAAGATTACCCGAATACACCGAACAGAAAAAAAAGCTCTCTGCTTCGTACCGTATATAGAGCAACTCCATAGACATAGCCGTTGGTTTAAAATATGTTAAAAGAGCAAACTGATGACAAAATACAAATATACGTTTTAAAAACGTTTCATCACAAACGTATGTGGAATTAAATTATGTGCTTGGTGCAGGAAGCTATCTTACTAACTTTCATAAACTTTCCCATTATTTGTGTATTATGTGTTATAACGCAAAATTAGGCAAGAATAAAAATACACAGCCTCACGAGAGTCAGCATGATATGGTATTGATTGTGTATTTGGAAATATGAGAGAATGTGTAACTTATTTAATTTTAGTAAATTTCACATAAATAAGATATACATACATGTATGAAGTTAATTGAGGAGAAAATCTTTTAAATAAAGAAAGGCTTTTCGACAGTTTAATTTAAAGGTTTCTAATCAATATATTAGTTCTTTTTAAGTCTAGTTTACAACCGAATAGAAAATGAGATTCCTCTCCGACTATAATAATACACCATAAATTATGTCATTTACTGTATGATTCGCTAGAAAGCTTTCATTGGATTTTGTGTTACTATATCTTTTTTTTCTTTTTTTTTTGCAAGTAAATATTGTTATGGTCTATGTCTTATTTGAAGGCTATAAAACACATGTACATGTAGCAACATGTTTGCCCAGCATGGTCTTACTGAGTGTCGTAACATCTTACTGAGGATAATTAACATATATACTATAAACAGTCAAGTTTTACATGTATGGAAAGTATTACGTAACTTCATAAGATGTACAAGATCATGATTCATGACTATAACCAGTACAAATGCAAGTTGCAAACATCGTTTATTTTAAATATAGTTAAATAAAAAAAAATCACCAATGCCAGTCACAGTGCTCATTTAGTCCTATAATATAGAACCTCGCGGTGTTTCTTTTTCATATATACTAACTCTTAACGTGTCGCACTTTAAAAAGAAAATAAAAAATGAAAAAAAAATGGAATTAAAATGCGAAGTCATATGTTATAGTACTAATTACACCATAGATTTATAATACATGTATTATAAATCTATGATTACACATTATTAACATCATTATCATATCAGCCCATTTCATTAAAGTGTTTGTGTTCGGTGGTAAAAAAGGCGTCAATTTATATGAATGGTATTACTATAAATAAAAGAAAAGTTAGTGAAAACCAAATACATTTTTTTGTAGTTTTTCACGTGCTAACTCTGCATCAGCGTGTTTTACACTTTGAATTATAGACAGCTTGCTAATTTTTGTGGATTTGTAATGATGAGTGAATAGGTGTATCGGTGCTGTTGTGTGAAAGTGTAGAATTATTAAATTTGTCCTGAACCCCTTTCCTTACAACAAATACAAGTATTGCAACGATTAGCAATTTCTGTCAACAGTATGAGAAAGATCGAAAAAAATAATATTTTAATAAGTTTGTAAATATATTAGAAATGTTGGTCTTCAAATCCTATCCATGCTGTAGCAAAGACGAATTTCATTTTTAGACAATTTTTAAATGATATAAAAACAATCCTTATCACAATAAATATTTGTTAATTAATCTGATATATTTTCATTCCTCAATAAGGTGTAGAAAGGATTGTAAATAAAACGGTCATATTTGGTTGTATTTGGCAAGTTGTGAAAATAAATCGTAAAATGTGGTCTGTAAAATCTGCCCCAACCATAGTAAATATATCAGGCAAATATTACTTTTAAAAACGAATTCACATATATGCAATCAATTTATAAATAGGTGAAAAACATTTGCATTTATACGAATAAGATGCAAATGATTGTAAATAAAACTGTAATCTTTAATTATATTTGATTAGGATTGTGCAGCAATTGTAAAAGGAGGTCTCTAAATACTGCCCGAACCATAGTAAATATATCGGGCAAATTTTACTTTTTATAAACAAATCAACATATATGTAATCATTTGCAAATACACGAAAAACATTTGCATATTTAAGAATAAGGTGCAAATGATTGTAAATAAAACTGTAATCATTAGGATTGTGGAGCAATCATAAAAAGAGGTCTCTAAAAACTGCCCATATCCTTGTAAATTGAATAAGTAAATATTAAGATTTCATTAAGGAATCCGAAGGTTTGAAAATCGTTGTAAATTATTGGCATATATTTGAACACCTTTATTTTGCTGACAAAGTAATGTAAATATTTCTGATTAATTTGTCAAATATTTGTCAGATTTGTATTTTATTGCAAATGAAAGGTTTATTTAAATACTAGCACACACGTTTGCAAATATTTCGGGCAGAAAAGTTCAACCCTTTGTCATCTCTTTGCCCACATGGTCAAATATATGCAAATCAGCGTTTTCGTGTAGTGTTATATCGTGGATTTTCTTTTGTCCGGGTAGAATTTAAGAAGGAGATTTTGCTTTTGTCTTGCCTGTTTATAAAACATATCTGTTTTTTTTAACAAGGATATTATTATCTATATCTATATTTCTGTTAAAACTTTGCATTGCAATTGTATACAGATGTACAATAAAATGATGGAAGACAAAGAGTCAGATTACTATTTACAATATATTTCCCACAAAAGGAAGAGAGACTAGGGAACAGCAAGACTAAACATAATTGTTCTTAAAAATTAGCATTATTTTTAAGAATGCACATATGTGTACAATACATAGATTTTCAAATTAAAGAATACTTCGGGTGTTAGAAAATTTCCTGTCAATATATTTTTGATTTCAAATATTTAACATTTAAATATGTAATGAAATACGCCTCCAAAATCATTAAAATCACTCAAATTACATTTTCAATTTTTAGGTTGTACATCAATAATTTCGAATGCAAAGTTTTCTTTAAAGATACGATACTTTAAGTTAGAATGACTGTTTTCAGCATAAGGATGTTTATATTTCACCATGTTGAACTTACAAATTTTTCGTTTCTTCAAATGTTTGGCATTCCATGTTCATTAAAAATGATTTTAATACATTAAAGCCAATAGGATTTAAAATTAGCATTGTCAGTCATACTACAAAACTGATTATCAGTTTGGTGTGAACGTTTTGAGTTTTTCGTTTAAGAAAGCTTGCCACAAAAAAGATACCTTACTAATTCTAATATCGATTTCAATAGGCACCGTGAAAAAGATGTTTTATGTGTATTCCAATGCAGAAACTAAATTAACAGTAATTTCGGTATTTTGTTATGTAATTTAGTAATTTACAAAATCTTATCTGCACTTCTCTAATAAGCGTTTTTTTTTTCGCTGCCTCCAAATACCACTACAACTTAATAGTATTTCCTTGACTAACCTATGGAACAAGTCAATCTGACAGGTGATTGATAAATTATGGCTCCTCCCTTTTTTCTTTGTGACTTCATACATGGCTCTTGTAGCTTTCTCTGAAAGATGTTCTGACAAGTTTAAAAAGAACTTTAAAATAATTAAGACCTTTCACTATTCAGCTGTAACTCAATTAGAAGTAAATGTTAGTATCAGCAGGTTTTTATGGGGAAAATCATTGTTTTTGTTTTCTCTACGTTTCTTCTTAATTTCCCGCAAGTGCGGAACAGTTTAACATTGAATCGTGTGGAAAAGCAATTTTGCAACATCCCCGAAACTACAGAAGCTAATTTAACTAAATTTAAAGGGAATGATGAACGGTAGGTCCTTGATATAGATTGATCGAATCGTTCCGATTCCACTGAAACATAACTGTCTGCAAACAAACATAGTTTAACATTGACCTTATTGCAAAAAAAAAAATGACTTCTTTAGATAGTACTAAAGCCAATGGAACCATAATTAACAAAGATGATGTAATCAAGGTCCTTCACAAAGTTTTCTAGTTACTAAGCCCTGTTAATGATATTACTGATGTGATAGTTTTCTGATTCCTAATAAGCATTTGCCAGTGAAGTCCCGAGTTGGATGGATGTTCTAGCCTGTCATATCAACATGAGTACATATTCTCTGTGTAACTGCAGAAGAAATGCTACTTCTCTAGACAAAAAATTCACGTTGGCTTTGGTGACAAAATAAGTTCACATGAACATTTTTTTTTAGCTTGTACCTGTCAAATAAAAGTCCTTTAAAGCTAGAGTTGTGAATGGACAGAGGAATGGAAGACCAGCCAAACCAAAACAAGGTATGACGAAAAAGAGACAAACAGTGAGGAAATACCTTGATCTACTCTCCAGAGTTCTGAAGGCAAAACAAATGAAAAAAAGATTGAAAATAATCGCATAGAAAATTGACGAAAGTTCGATAACGGACATGAAAATGGCAACGACAACTCTTTGTTTAAATTGTGAATTTCTAACTTTTTGCTACTCTATTGTTTTTAACATGTGTAATAAGATATCGTTCCTATCATTTTTGTTTTGTTTCTAACAATTTGATCTCATTTTAAGGCTGCTTTGACGGAATCACAACTAAACATTATTGTTCTTTCTTTGATATTAAGTTTTAAAATGTACATTTTTAACAATAAAAGCAGTGTTCCGTTACACCGTTTTACTTATAGAGATCTTATCTCACGTGCATTAATTCCACATCTTTTCATTGTTTATTCTAAATATGCCGCACAAGAAGGGAAGTTCAAATTGGAGGTAAAGGGCAACAATAATTTGAAAAGATGCATTTTTACTGAAAAAAAAGTATAATTGTAGCAGAATACCAGGACTACAGTTGTGCAAAACAAAGATGGATTTAAGATAAGCAATAAAAACAAACATCGTCTGCCTTAGATCTTTGAAGTTGAAAGTTGTTCCATGCGTTTTTAGCTCACCTGACCCAAAGGGTCAGTTTGAGCTATTGCCATCACATGGTGTCCGTCGTCTGTCGTCCGTCGTCCATCGTCCTGCGTCAGTCGTCTGTCGTCTGTTAACTTTTCACATTTTCATCTTCTCCTCTAAAAACACGGAAGCAAATTCAACCAAACTTTACAGGAATGATGTATGGTAGGTCCTTTACAAAGATTGCTTATTTCGTTCCGATCCAATAAAAAAACATCGCCCCCAGTGCGGAACTTAGGTCTAACATAGGACCCTTTGGGAAAAATCACATTTTCATCTACTCCTCTGAAACTGCTAGGGCAACATCAACCAAACTTTACAGGATTGATGCACTAAAGGTCCTTTACAAAGACTGCTCATTTTATTCCGATTCGACAAAAAACATGGCCGCCAGCACGGAACTTAGTTTAACATTGGCCCTATGGGAAATTCACATTTTCATCTTCCCATATGAAACCGCTGAAGCAAATTCAATCAAACTCTACAGGAATGATGTATGGAAGGTTCTTTACAAAGATTGCTCATTTTGTCCCGATCCGATAAAACACATGGCCGCCAGCACGTAACTTAGGTTTAACATTGGACCCTATGGGACAAATCACATTTTCATCAACTCCGCTGATACTGCTGAAGCAAATTTAACCAAACTTTACAGGATTGATGCACTAAAGATCCTTTGCAAAGATTGCTCATTTTATATGGATTCGTCAAAAAACATGGCCGCCATTATGGAACATAGTTTTACATTGGCCCTATGGGAAATTCACATTTTCATCTTCCCCTCTGAAACAACTTTGTACTATATTCAATCTAAGTTTTTTCCGCGTACTTGGAAACGCGCTAACGTCATTCCTGTTTTTAAGAAAGATGACAAAAGTTGTGTTGGGAATTATCGTCCTATATGACCCTATATCTTTGCTGGGTGTTATAAGTAAAGTATTTCAAAAATGTGTTTACAAGTATGTTATGAATTTTGTACGCAATTTATGATCTGAACACCAATCTGGCTTTACCTTAAAAGACTCTACTGTAAACCAACTTTTATATTTATCAGATGTTTTACTAAAGCCTTGGATCAAGGGAAAGATATACGAATCGTATTTTTCGATATTAGCAAAGCATTTGATCGTGTTTGGCATAGAGGGTTGGATTATAAATTACAAAAAAATGGGTATTACAGGTAGTTTGCTATCTTGGTTTTGTGGCTATCTAAATGATAGAAAGCAAAGAGTTGTCTTAAATGGTCAAGAATCGTCTTGGGTATCTGTAAATGCTGGGGTTCCTCAAGGCTCTATTCTCGGTCCTATGTTGTTCTTAATTTTTATAAATGATATTGTAGATGAAGTGAATTGTAATATTAAACTTTTCGCTAACGATACTAGTATATATGCAATTGTTGACAGTCCTCTTTTGGCCTCAATCACTTTAAATTCTTACATGCAAAGAATTAATCGATTGGCCGAAAGATGGCTGGTAACATTTAATCCAAATAAAACTGAATCTATGGTAATATCTAGGAAAATTGACCCTGACTACCACCATCGCTTAATTGTGGATGGGAATGTTATTAAATCTTGGTCTCATATTTTCTAGTGATGGTAGTTGGAATGAACATAATGATGACATTATTAAAAAGCCATTTGTCCGTTTAAACTTAGTACGTCGATTAAAGTTTATTGCTGACAGGAAGTCTCTTGAGACTATTTATTTTTCCTTCATACGTTCTATTCTTGAATATGCAGATGTCATATGGGATAACTGTTCTGAATATGTAAAAGATAGGCTAGAACATATAAATTATGAAGCGGCACGTATTGTTACAGGGGCATCAAAGCTGACTAGTTTGAATAATTTACTGCTAGAGACTGGTTGGGACACTCTTCGAGACAGACGGACAAATCACAAGCTCATATTATTTCATCAAATGGTCAAATATGATGTTCCTGCATATCTTTCAAACTTAGTTCCTCAGACGTTTCGTAATATGCATAATTATCGTACGCGTAATGCTGACAACTTTCTGAATATACCGACCAGAACTAGTTATTATCATAACAGTTTCCTACCATCGTTTATTAGATTGTGGAACAAATTTCCGATTGATACTCGGAACTCATCTTTGTCTTGTTTCAAAAATCTTTTAAGACAAACTCATCCTGTCCCAAAATATTTCAATGCTCGTTGCAGGATGGGTAAGATTCTTCATACAAGAATTAGGACCCAGGGTAGTGGCTTAAACGCACATTTGTTTATAAAAAACTTAATTGAAAATCCTTTTTGTATCTGTGGGCACATTGAGAGTTCTGGCCATTTTTTCTTATCATGTTCAAGGTATGATATTCCCAGACGTGACATGTTTAATCAGTTAACATACAACCCAGTTACTATGAATAAATCATTCTTCGGAGATAGCGCACTCTCAGATTATGAAAACACTGCTAATTTTATTTTGATACAAAATTTTATCATAAAAACTAAGAGGTTTACTTGATGTGAATTTTATTATGAATACTTCTATGAAATTGAAATTGAAATTGATATTGTGTGGCTTTCATGAAAAATATATGTTTCTGATATTTATGTGGAAGTAGTTGGTATGTATTTAAAAATCAAAGAAATATTTTATGGTCATCATCTTTTCAAAATTGTTATTTACCATTTCTGATGATGTTTTTTAGGGAGAAGAATTTGTAAAAGTGCCTGACACTTGTTTTCCAATCCCTTGATGTATGTATTTCATTCTAGTGTTATTGTGAATTTGCTGAAAAAAAATACTGTTTATACTAAACCACTGAAGCAAATTCAACCAAACTTTTCATGAATGATGTACATGGAAGGTCCTTCACAATGATTGCTCATTTTGTAATGATCAAATGAAAAACATGGCTTCCAGGGCTGATCTTAGTTGTAACACTGGACCCTATGGAAAAAAACATCATTTTCAACATATACTCTGAAACTATTGAAGCAAATTCAGGCAAACTTTACAAAATGATGTTTGGAAGGTCCTTTACAAAGATTTCTCATTTTGTTGGGATCTGACAAAGAAGATGAACTTGGCTTAGAATGGTACCCATATATTAAAACATTTTTTTCGTTACATGCGCTTAAATCATTGAAGCAAATTTAGTCAAATAAGATTGCTTATTTTGTTTTGATCTGATAATATTTAAACATAGGATACTCACTTTCATCACCTGCTGTAAGCCTTTTGTCAGGTGAGCGATTCAGGCTCAGTATCTGAGCCTCTAGTTAATTATTATTTTTAATTCAGTATTATCATTTGATTTTTATATTGCATGTATAAAACGCGATGATATAAGTATTTTCTAATACTTGATCTATTCATAATTATCTATTCTTAGAAAAGTATTATTACTAGATTTAGAACCCAATTACAGTGCTGAGTTAATCCGCGTGATAACAATAGAGTGCATGATTTGCCTTGGCAAGAATATCATTCCACAAATAAAAACACGTTTTAATACTAAATATCAAGCATCACAATGAGAGAAAAATGCCAAATAACACATAAAAATGCAATGGCACAAAAGATTGACCCTAATTCAGCAGTAGATCATTACGCACTTCCCTCAACAGGTTTAATGTGTATATTATGAATCAATATAATTGCATAATACACAGGTCTGTTCCTTTATTAGTGTTTATGTGGAAATCGTTCACACTGTTTTTGTTTATTATTATCATTAATAGATTAAATGGTATTTGTTTACATTTATTACTAAAAATTCACAAGTTTTAAATGCGATAAACAATATTAGCGAATCTAGTTAAGTGTCCCTACAACAGGTAAAAACGTGTTCATTTATCTTTATGTGATCATTATACATGTAATTGCATAATACACAGGTCTATTCCTTTCATTTAAGAATTGAATGCATTATTTTGAAGTTTCATTGGGGTATGAAAGTGTTGACCGAAGCACATTTTTAATGAAGCGCGGTAGCGCTTCATGTTGAAAATGTGCGCCCGGTCAACACTTTCATAATCCCTATGAAACTTCAAAATAATGCATTCAATTCTTATAATTACATTATAAAACCAAATCATAAAAGACAAATTTATTGAAAAGATAGTACATCATGTACAGTGGGATTCTTTTCTTCTAAATTCTTCCGCCACGTGGTCATATGATCAAATGTGTTTCATGGGAATTGCAACATCACATTGATATGCCACGTGATGATCGAGCGATGTTCACCTATCAAATTGACGGAATTCCAATGAATATTCATGAAATGTAATTATATGTCTTTGTTGGAATCGTGCAAACTGTTTTAACTGTTTATTATTATCAATAAAATGTATTTATTTACATTTATTAGTATAAACGCGCAAGTTATAACCTGGGACTAATATACTGACAATTATTATTCCCAGTTTTAACAATAGATAAAAATGCCGAATGCGATTCTAACCCCTGGACATCATTTAAGTGTCACCCAATATATTTGTTTCTTTTGTAATGACCATCTACAGAAAAAAAGGTATGGCCACTTTTTCGTGGTTTATTTCCCTTTGACATACCAATTTTTAGATTGCATTTAATCTTCTACATCTGTTATTATACACTATCATAACAAAATTGATTCAAATGCAATTGTTAACTTTCAGATAAAAGATTTAACCATTAAACTTGCCTTTTATATGTAATTTGAACAGATTTTGCCAATTTTTGTTTAAAAGCATTGTAAAGCATCTCTAGAGCCAAACTAAACTAACTGCCATTTCGTTTTGGGTCTCGGTGTCCTTCAAGTTAAAAATACACAGAGAAATTGTTTGAATCTACCAAAAAGGCTATATACAGCCACTTCTTTTGCTAATGTCAAAAAAACATACGCGTGTTGCATAAATTGATTTTATTCCTAGGAAGTACACGTATCAGGGATCAACTTACACGAATCGAGCATATTTTGAAAATCACCCAACGCAGGAACAAAAATCAGGTCTAAATGACCATACTTCTTTGCATTCAATTTTGGTATTTGTTGTTTAACCACAAAACAGTACTTTAAAAATTAAACACACTCATGTTGACTGGGGCGGTTACATTGACCAAAGTAAACAAATATAAGTTGATGTATAAAAAAGAATAAATATGCAAAAAGCGGACTTCTGTTCTACATTTAAAAATAGAAGAACTGTATATCTTTATATTTTCTATAAATACATTTTGCATGAACAGGTTGATTTCAAATACATAATATTTTAATATTTTAATAAATCCATCAGCTTAATTTTTTTTGTATATTTTACGAAAGGAAATGGAGTAAATGAACATGGCACAACAGCAATTTATTTTGATGAGCTGCATGGATATTTCGGAAATTAATTCCACATCAGCAGCACTAGAACCCAAACATAGGAAATCCTCGATTTCCAAAAAAATACTTAAAATTAGAAAATAGTTATGACGAAAGTGTATACATGAGATATAATCTCATGTACAAGTACACCATATCTAAGAAAATAGATAGCATGCATCTCAACACAGGGAATTGTTTTTCCAACTCCAAATACAAACTCCTGTATTAAATATTTTACGAAAGGCTATGGAGTAAATGAACATGAGACGATTACACATATGATTATGCCAACTGCAATTAATTTTGATAAACTGCATGGCCATTTCGGAAATTAATTCCTCATCAGCAGTACTAGAACCCAAACACAGGAAATCCACAATTTTAAAACATGCTAATAATGCAAAAAAAGAAAAGAAATCCGAATAATCGGTAATATCAAATAAATAGCCAAGCACAAACCTACAATGGGGGAGTTTAATCTTAGAATTTAGAATTCACATAAATTTAGAAAATGGTTATAAAGAAGTGTTCACCTGAGATATACAAATATAACATTTTTAATTAAAATAAATAACATACATCTCAAACACAAGAAATTGTTTTACCAAATTTTGTGTCTTATTTTTCGTTACTCGATATAGCTAAAACCAAATTTTATTTGCCCCCTTTCTTGTGAGTAGTTAAATGTGTCATCTAAGATCTCGTAGGCCTAGGTTAAAATGCCTGAATTTAATTTTTTTACACGAGTATGCCTTAACCTTTATCTTAATTCTAGCTACTTCCAAGCGTAACGAACGTAGATAACCGTAAATAAGCTTACGATATGCAACCCAGTATACACCAGAAGTTTATTTTTCCCTTCTATTTCACCTTACTTGAATCCCTTTTCATTTTAAATATTGATTCTATACTTATGTTTTATTCATTGTTTGTTTTTCTTCTGTTTTCATCTCAATTTTGTCGTTCTAAATTTTTCTGTGTTTTATTTTGTACCCTATCCAAAGCTTAAATGTCACTAACTACACACACACCTACTTTTATTACTGCGATCAATACAGACAATAAATAACCCGTTGTTTTTGCTTGTCTTTCTTAGATGTCCACTGTTTTCGTGATAGTTTTTGATATATTCCATTTCTTCTTAACTTTTCACTACTCGGACCAGTCATTTGCTTTCTAATTTTACATATTATGGAAAATTGTAATTTGTGCCCCCTTAACTCATTATAGTTCTCAAACGGCAATAGCTATGTCAAATCCTCTGGCATATTACTTAAAGCTTACAACAGGAAGACTCAAAATCCGATGAAAATTAAAACTTCCAGTATTTAAAAAAATTGCAATTTCGGCCTTTGACTCCTTATAGCTCGAAAACTGTAAGAGTTACACCAAATTTGTTGACATACTACAAAAAGCTAACAACAAATTGGATGTCAAGAAAAAATCCCATTGAAGTCTGATGAACAAATCTGGACTCTAATAGAAGTCTCGCCCATTCCTGCTTGGCCAATAAAATTGATCCGAAAAAAACTAGCCTAATCAGAAAAAACTAATTATACTCACTAAACCATGAAATTGAGCCACAGACATGGATAAGTCTTTGGGCAGACTGTCATTTTCTACCTGGGACAAATCAACATACCAAATAACATCGACCTACCATAAATTGATACTGAGAAACTTTATCCATTCACTAGAATGAAAATTGAGGCAAATGACAAATTCATATTGCAGAGTGTACCACATTAGACTAGCATAAATAACAAACACTGACCTACATAAAATCAGGAATAAAGAAAAAAAAATACTCACTAGACCATGCATTAAGGTCAAGGTCAAAAACCATATGGTAAAAGATACCTACATAGCACATAGTATTACCCTACCATGTTCACTTGACCATGATTTGAGGTTAAGGTCAAAAACTGAATGACAGACATGCATGTTCTAACCAAGAGCAAGTTATATATCAAAAAAAATCATTGATAAAGGGCTTATGAATATTGGAAATTAGACCTAATCACACCAACCTAACCTGAGCACTGGAACATGAAATAAAGTCAAAGACAAAAGCCATATAGCAGGCTATCATGTACGAACGAATCGTGATACCATATATCACTGTCCTTCTCACAGTTACTGTTACCACTGTAATCAAATAAAATCCCTACAACTTACAGTTATTAAGAAAATGGTCTAACAAAAATCCTCAATTATCATCACTAGACCATACAAATAGGGTCAAGATCAAAGTCACGACAGACTGTCAGCTACTAACCAAGAGCAAGCTATTTAAAAATGTATCACTGACTAACTACTTGTTAGTTATAGGGAATCAGACCTAGTCATTGACATTGGACCGTAAAATTGATGTCATGGTCAAAAGCCATATGGCAGACTGTAATGTACTAACAAATGTCAATCTATATTCCAAATACCGTTGACTTATTCTTTGTAGTTATTGGGAAACAGACCTAAACAAAAAAAAACTTTAAATTGGTCAAAGTCACGTGATTGTTTGTTCAGCAGATAGGTTTCCATGAAAGCTATCCATGAACTTGCATTAAAGGGTTTATAAAATAGCTTCAGTTTACGCCGTTGCCTTCATACACTGCTCTCCATTGCCTCGTTTTCCAAGACTTTCGTAGTGGCTGAGAAAAAAATCTACACATTTTCAAAATAGATCCCTTTTGATCATCATAGTTTATATTGTATCTAAATGTTGAAAATTTTGTAAATCTAAGGAGTATGACCCTCTTGCATAGCTCTGTCCTTATCTGATTTTGGCTTTCCTATTTAGATTCTATTGGTAATTTCTTCTCTCCCAGGGATTACACATATTTCGGATCATGAATTTCCAAATGTTTTGATCTGATCTGCACTGATGAGACATAAGTTGTCGAAATGCGCATATGCAGAAGCTAAATTCACAGTAGCCTCGGTATTTTGTTATTCATAATGGAAACAAGTTATTAAAATCTGATGGTTAAGTGCTATGCATTTTTTTTCAATAAGAAATCCATGCCAAAATAATCATCAAAATTTTACTTATATTAAAAAAATATATATATAATTTTTTAGATTCGCCCTTTTTGGGTCTCATTTATGAATGAACATGTGACATGAAATATGTTGGCGAACTACAGGTTCGAAATTTCCTCAAGAGCACACTGAAAGAAACCCTATAAAAATCCAATAAATAATTAAGATTCCATTGTCAAATATTGGAACAAATCGATTTAGCCCATTTTGATCCCCCTTTCCTGAAACGGACAGGGCCAGGAACCCGAAATTAAAAACACAGCTTATACATGTGCCAAGAAACATCATACTAAACCAGCGTTATTCCACAATATTTTCGGGTAAAAATTGCAAGTCTCCTCACTCTTCATTTGTTATCAGATTGTTATATCCTGGAGTGGCACGGTCTGCTAGTTTGAGTTATTTTTCTTGTTTATCACTGTAATATTGAGTTTTCATGTTTCATTGTTTGTATTGTTATATTATTTTCGGTATATTCTGTCTTTGTCCGTCATTTGTTTTTGTACTTAGTCTCTCTCTTGGTTGTATGACGTATTCATGTCTGTACATAAAGTTTATCAGAAGAAAATAACAAATGTTGTTTTATGCCTGAAATCCAGTTCCCCATTAAAAGTTGCAGCATAACAACATTAGATGGTGGAGAAACCCTAATTTGGCTAAGTATCTGCATACACTAAAACCCAAAGCGATGTGAATATTCAACTTCAAGTGCCTTAAAATAACACGGAATCTTCCGGGCGTGTTGTTTTTTTTTTTCCCACGACCACCTGGTGTTACAAATATTTTGTATTTTATAGTATATTTAGCTGAATATATTTCAATTAACACGTTTATTCATGACTGAAAGACAATTGTTGGCACAGATATAGAGATTTTGCCTTTATCCTTTGATATCCCCTGTGCTAAAATCAATTTTATTGTCCGACAGTAAGGGGTTGACACTTCAGAATCATGTGCGTGTGAATCCGGATTCTGGTGTGAACGTGGTGCAACTGCAGAAAACCGTCTCAACCATTTAAAGCAACATTTACAGGCTGAATTATCCCGTTTACAGGGTAGAAAGGTGACTATTTATGTGTTGGTTGGCACATGCAATTAAAACCGTAAGGATTGGTCGTTCATTTTTTTGCAACCCGCTTTAGAATTAGCAGGCACTGAACTTTGTCAGAAGTTGTAAGAAATATATCATTTTTGCAGCCAATTTCAGGACAATGTAAAATTAGTATTTCTGCAAATTCCAGTATATTCGTTATATGCTCACAATTATTTTCATAATTTTGGTCACGGTGTCTGGAAATTTTGCAGAGACGATAGTGATTTGCGTGAGCAAATTACTCGTGTAAACCGTTACATTGATGATTTAAATAGAGTGCTCCATGTTCATTCCCCCCAGTTTTCTGAAGATCTGCGTAGATCCCGTAGACGGGATTATCCCGGATATTCAAGGACAGAACAAAATTGCCGTTTCACGCAGTATGTTGATGGAGTTCACCCAAAACCCACTTTAGCAAAGCTATGGCTGGTGAAAATTACTAGACTTGTTCATGACTACTGCTACAATTGAAGTCTTATAGGAAATATGATTTTAGGAAAGAATTGTCTTTCCTCGGCTTTTACTGTACATGTATGTAATAAATAACTGGAAAAAAGCTGTGTTATATCCTTGGTAAGAAGATTTGTTTTTGTTTTGTTTTGTTTTTTTTGTTTTTTTTTTTGACACAACTATTGTGTTAGCTTAATTTAATTTGTGTAATACCGAAAACGTCTGAAGTTCAAACTAGTTTGCATTCACGCCTATAAAAGGGTGAGTTTGGAAGAAAATGTTTTTCCAATGAATGTCAATGATCGGTTGTTTCGTGTAAATTCTGACGAAAGTTTGTATTCAGCACACTGTCTTGATGATAGTTTTATAGATGAAAACCATTTAACAGAAACAAACATTTTAAGTAGGGTAGGTAGCATAGCATCCGATATTTCAAATTCACCTCCACAACTGTCCTACTACGGTTCAAATTTAAATTCTCAAAATACAAGTGGCACCCCAAGTTTGGTATCCTCGGGTAATAAATCTAAACGGTTCGTACGTAAATTTTCGAAAATGGATGCCCTCGGAGTATGTAACAAATTTTCGGGGTACCCTAAAGTTATGGACAGAAATTTCTACGAGAATTCCAATTGTTTGCCACATTACACGACCAGGATAATGACGAGGGAAGGAAAATTGCAACCTTCCCCTTACATTTACAGGGCCCCGCCCTTACTTGGTTCAATACCCTAGAATCAGCACTTCCATGTAACAGTATACGCGAGCTTTTTCATGATAAGTATATAAACTTTGGTTGGCAACATCCGTCAGTTGTTGTGGAGTCGGAATTATTTCAAAATTTGTCGTTGCTTCCGAGTCAAGATATTGAAGATTTTTTTGGGCAAGTAATTGAAAAGGGTCACATTTTAAAGAAGCCAGACTATGAAATTATGGCAAAATTTACACAGGGACTTCCTGAAAAACTGGCTTTTTATGTTAGGGCAAGTAACCCGACAGACTGTAACGCCGCTTTATCATTCGCAAAAGCAGGTAAGGCATATCTGATACAGACTATAAAGCTGCGCGGCTGCTAAATTGAAATCCGAATATGCTCAAAGTACTAGTGAAATCCAAGAGATGAAAAAAAGAAATTGCCGATTTAGGTAATGCGGTTTCCAAACTAGCTGTGCATGAAAAACTAAACGACGTTCCAAAACCTATGCAGCGTAACGTAAATGTCAACACTAAGCAACGATCCGCCATACAATGTTACAACTGCGGTCAATCAGGTCATATCAAACGTCTTTGTCCCCAGCTGAATTCGCAAATTCAATGTCAGTTATGTCAACAAGTTGGGCATATTGCTTTAAACTAACTGTACAACGAATCAAGTGATGCAGTATCTTCTCGTGTTCAGTGCCAGATATGTTCAAAACCTAGACATGATGCTCGAAATTGTGAAATCTAAAACTGACCGACAGGGAAACTTTGTAGCCCCGAGGGACGACAGGGACGATCACTCGGGAAATTCATAGGTGCCAGAAAGAGGAGCCGCTCCCCGTCTAGAAAATGTTCATGCAATGTTGAAAATGAAACTGATTCTGATCAATTAACAGATATTGAACATACAACTAATTCACAATTTTTGTATTTACCAGTTGTTTTTGGTAAATTACGTATAGCCGCTTTGCTCGACACAGGGAGTTCAATTAATTAAATGTCTGTGTCTTTATTTGAGCGAATTCCGTGAAAGATAAAATCAGAAATTGATAATTTGGTAGAGATACACTAGTACTAGCAAATGGCGAAA
The DNA here is from genome assembly GCA_002080025.1 of Modiolus philippinarum. Taxonomy (NCBI): domain Eukaryota; kingdom Metazoa; phylum Mollusca; class Bivalvia; order Mytilida; family Modiolidae; genus Modiolus; species Modiolus philippinarum. Next base: position 49,623 of record MJUU01029902.1, read on the forward strand.
AGGTTGATGTATTGGGAACTTCTGAAATAAATATGCATGTAAATAATGAAAATCACAAAACCATAGTTTACATTTTAGACAAAACATCTATCCCATTAATACTTGGTACACAATAACTCCGAGATCATAAAATTGTTTTAGATTTTAGTACAATCTATAGGGCCGAAACAAGCTAATGTTAGATGTATCAACTGTGTAACTTTTCCACAGAAACAGTTGTTATGGGACAATTACCGGATAATATGTTGTATGGAGAGCATGGAATTAATAGTAAATCCAAACATCTGTTGTCTCTTGGATTACTGATTTCTAAATCATTAGTTATCGTGTCCCATTCTAAACATGTTCCTTTGAAAATTTTAAACTCCGGTAATTCTGCCGTTTGTGTGAAAAGGGGGAAAATTTTAGCACATTTTACTAGAATTGATAAAGACGACAAAATTTTGTCTTTACCTTCCGAAAATCAACAAAAAGGCATATATGTGAATTTTGTGTCAAAACTTGGAAAATCCCGATAGTAGTATAGGGGATTTTCAAAACCCAAACGAAACTTGTGACGTCATCATAAATTGTGTTCCTGATGACTTTATGAACAATTTCAAAATAAATGATGCTTTAACAGAGCAACAAACAAGTGATCTTAGACAGCTTTTATTTTGTAATAAAGACGCATTCGTAACACCTGATAGCCCAAATCTTGGACATACCGATTGGATGAAACATCATATTGTACTGAAACCGGATAATAAACCTAATTATCAAAGACCATACAGACTTCCACCACATAAACGTGAAATTTTAAGACATCATCTCGTTGAGCTATTACAACAAGGTATCATTACTCCGTTAGATCCAAATGAGGATGCTCCAATATCTAGTCCAATTGTTCTTGTAACTAAACAGTCTAAGAAAGTTGAGTCAAATGTAACAGATCGAGAGACTTGTTTATCACAATATCGATTTTGTGTAGATTTCCGATACCTTAATTCTTAGACTCGACATTTCAAATACGTAATTCCGGACTTACAAGAACTTACTGAATCTTTTACCCATCGTACGCCAAATTATATATCTTCTATTGACATGTCTTCGGGATTTTTTCAAATGAGTATTGATGATGATAGTACAAAGTTCACTGCATTCAATACATGTTTTGGTTCATTTAAATTTTTAAGACTTCCGATGGGTTTGGCATCATCGCCTTGAACATTTCAACTCTTAATGGATAAAGTGTTACGTGGACTTACATTCCGTTCATGCCTTTGCTTTCTAGATGACGTACTTATATTCTCAGAAGCATTTGAAAGTCACATGACTGATTTACAAGAAATATTTGATAGGTTTAAATTAGAAGGATTGAAATTGAATCCTAAGAAATGTTTATTTGCACAACATGAATGTCTCTATTTGGGTCATCATATTTCTGGGAATGGTATTCGACCCCCACCAGATCGAGTGTCAGCTATTCAGGCGTACGCATCACCTAACAATGTTCAACAACTGCGACGAGCTTTAGGTCTTTTTAATTGGTTCATCTCAAACTTTAGCGCAGAAGCACAACCTTTGTACAAATTGTTAAAAAAGGGTGCAAATTTTGTGTGGACTTGTGAACATGAATATGCTTTTCAGAAACTGAAAAAACTTTTACTTGAATCAGAAGTTTTGGCATTTCCGCGTTTTGATTTGCCATTTTATCTATCAGTGGATACGTCTTCTAAGGGTTTAGGTTATATGCTTTACCAATAACACACAGAAAATACCTACCTAGAGTGCAATTAACGAGTGGTTCGTTTTGGTTCAAAGTCATTAAATAAGTGGCAAATGTCGTATGGTCCAACGAAATTGGAACTATTTGGATTAGTGGCTGCCATCGTAGAGTGTTCATCGTATTTACGAGGCACCCACTTTATCGTAGAATGCGATAATCAAGCGCTGAGGCCTCTTTTTCAGAAAAAAATCAAAGGAGCCATATACGACAGATGGCTAGCACTGCTACAACAATATAACTTTGACATTCAGTATAAGCCTGGATTCATTTGCAAGACGTTTCAGGTCAGAACAGTTCGAAGGTGGTCAATGCCGTTGAAAAGACTAATAATATTTTATGTGATGTTGGTTATTTGGCAGACGTAGAAGACTGTTCTGATGACGATATTCAGCAAAGTCCATCTGGAACTAATTGTAGTTCCGAATCAAATTGTGTGAACTCTTTGTTGCTGTAAACAGATGTTCCTGATATTAGTTGTAAGAACGGGACTGTTCGTGATACAATTAACTGTAATCTAAAAATTGATGTTAGTAGCGGAATAGACGCTAGTGAAAATGTTGTAAATAGTGAATTTTCTGTGAACGAAATTCCAGAATTTTTGTCATCTTTGCCGTTAACATATTCAATTAATAACATTACAACAAGACAATATCAAGAGTTGATTGCAGCTCTAAAAATGTTCTACACTCAGAATTTGACCCATTTTTAAATGGACAAGCCAATATAAATGAAACGGGAACTGATTGCAGTTCAAATCTTGATTTTGTTTTCCCGAATCCAAATTTGATGGACTTGTACATATATGGTGAAGACTTTACACCCTCACTTATACCGGAAGTTTTACAATGTCCAAGTGTAAATAACAGCACATCATCAAATGCTGACGAAAACAATAATGGAACCGATTGCAGTTCCAAATCAAAAGATAATCTTGAACAGACGGAGTGGCTCAATTCAACAGGAAGTATTGATAATGTATCAAACATTGATGCTGGTAATATAGAGAGAATTCTATGTGGAAATTTAAAAAGTAGAATTGATTGCAATTCTAATTTACTAGTTAAGCATGATGCATCACAACGTTCTAACAATAACACTGTGAATTGTAGTCCTCTAAATATGGTGAACGCAGTAAATCTTATTGGGTCTGACCCAGAACAAGATATTATTATTCCAAGTGATGATGAATTGAATCGTCAGACTCTTGAACTGTTTAAAGATGCTGACTTTAACCCCCGAAGCATGAAGGAATTGCAAAGGCGTGATGCTGCATTAATTCCTATCATAAAATACTTAGAGGAGGGTCTTGTACCGAAATTACAGCGTGATGCTCGACGACTGATTATAAAGTCTGCAGACTATATTTTGACAAATTCAACACTTTATCATGCAAGAAATTCGAAGTCCGAAAGAACACTCAAACACAAACAGAAAGATCAATTGGTTCTTCCAAGTATTTTGATCAAATCAGTCATCGAAATGTTTCATGACACTCCTATGGGAGGCCATGATGGCATACAACATCCAATAGAATCAATCAATGAACACTTTTACTTTGATAGATTACCATCTATTGTTCCTGAGTATGTGGAATCTTGCCACGAATGCCAGCGAAGAAAATTCACACAGGCTCATACGAAGTCAGGCATCATATCGTATCACAAGCCAAAAGAACCTTTCGAAGTTTGGGAGATTGATTTGTATGGTCCGTTACAAAAGACACATAAAGGCAATGCTTTTATTTTTTCCGCAATTGACATGTTCAGTAAACTTGTTTATAATGTCGCCATACCGAATTGTGATGCCATGACAGTTTCTTATGCTATGTTTGATATGTTTTGTCAATATGGAATATGCAACACTATTGTTTCAGACAATGGAAGTTAGTTTATATCGAATTGTACAAAGGAGATTTGCAAGCTCTTGCAAGTTAAACAAAACTTTACACCAAACATATTCCATCACTGCTTGGGTGCAGTCGAGAGAACACATAGAACGTAAGCGGAACGTATTACACCTTTTGGACGCTTTGACGCTATAAATCTTGCTAACATTCTACATAGCAAAACAGTGACATCAAACATTCCTCCTTATTTTAATGATCAATCAGTTCCACTTATCTCATATTCCTACACTAAACCAATTGCAACTTTCATTTTCAATTACAAACGGGTATTGCGTGACTTCCAAATTGATGACTTTAAAGCCAAACCACCTGATTGTGCTTGCTCCTCTTCCCCATTCAATTATAGTCCGGCTGGACACGTTATAACTGGTGACCTAGATATCGTAGACAACCTCAAACTACGAGATATTTTCTCAAAAGGTCCCACATTTCGTGAGCCCCAGCACATCAACTGGAAGTACAACTTCAAGATTTTGATGGATGCAGTTGAAGACTATGCTAGGAAGTGGGCAAAGAAAGAGAAAGAGGACGTTGAGACATTGTCCGACTGGATCAGGTCCATAAAGTCATTAATTGTAACACCCGGTGCCTAAAAACAGCTATGAAATCCAGAAATCCCAGTATATTTGAAGATCCCCTTGTAGAAAGAACTCTTTCCAACCTCCATGAAAATTACGTCATTGTCCCTGCAGACAAAGCTTCTAACAACATACTATCTGTGTGTAAGAAACACTATCTCGACTGTCTTGTGAAGGAGATGGGCATCGACAGTTCATCTGGAAACCCTACTTATACCCCTACTACAATATCGAGAGATGAGATTGTTTAAAATCACACTTCAGTGTTATCATCATTTGACATAAAAGCTAATGATGAAAACAATCAACTCCCATACATCTACTGGGTACCTAAACTTCATAAGAATCCATACAAACAGAGCTTCATTGCCGGGTCTTCCAGATGCACCACTAAACCTCTTTCACAGCTCCTCACTTCTTTGTTGACCGCAGTCAGAGACGGCCTGAAAAATTACTGTAATAAAGCTTACTCCACAAGCGTTGTGAATCAAATGTGGATTCTTAAAAATTCAAAAGATCTCCTTGAACAGCTTTCCTCAACCAGTCTTACCCATTGCCATAGCATTCAAACTTTTGACTTTTCTACACTTTATACAACCCTGCCACACAATAAACTGAAAACAGTAATTGCAGATTTAATACATCAATGTGTCTGCACAAAAAATGGAGAACGCAGATACACCTATAGGGAGAGACAAGACATATTTTGTTAAGAACCACACCGATTCAAATAAGAAGTACACCGAGACTGACGTAATAAAAATGTTAGAATTTTTGATAGACAATATTTTTGTCGAATTTGGAGGTCGTGTTTTCCAACAGACAATAGGGATTCCTATGGGAACAAACTGTGCGCCGCTTTTAGCTGACCTTTTCCTTTACTCGTACAAGGCCAAGTTTTTACAAGGGCTTATTCAAAGAAAACAAAAACATTTAGCCCAGTCCTTTAATTTCAGCTTCCGCTACATAGACGATGTGCTTTCTCTTGATAATCCTAAATTTAAGGATTATTTACATCAGATCTATCCACATGAGCTTGAAATTAAAGAAACAACTGAAACACCTACTTCAGCTTCGTACCTAGATCTTTTATTGTATATTGACGAAGATGGACGTTTGAAATCTAAGCTATATGACAAGCGTGATGATTTTAATTTCCCAATTGTGAACTTTCCCTTTCTTAGCAGCAATATACCTACCTCTCCAGCCTATGGAGTGTACATTTCACAGTTGATTCGTTACTGTCGAGCTTGTAGTTTGTACAGTGATTTTTTGAACAAAGCAAAAACACTGTCCCAAAAGCTGCTTAGTCAGGGATTTGTTCAACCTTTGTTAATTTCATCCCTTAAGAAATTCAAGAATTCACCATAGCATCATTGAAAGATATGACGTGTCAGTATCCCAAATGAAAGTGGACATTTTCAGCTAGATTCACGTCTTCCCGGATTTGACTACCGACTTTGACATTTTCCCGGATTGAATCACCCACAGTGTGACGGGTGCTGTTAACAGATCAGGACATGCTGACCCTTCCGGAGCGCCTGATGTCACTCTCAGTTTCACTGGAGTTCACACTCTGAGTGCCTTTGTTCTGAATGTTGTGGTTTCTGGTTCTGGTCTTTGTGTCTGTCTGGCGTCATTGTTTTTGTGTCTAACGTCATTGTTTTCTGTGTTCTCGTTTTTGCCCTGTCTTTGGACTTCGATTTTTGTGAATTTCACCCCTTTGTTCCTTCGGTATTCTACTGCCGTTGTTTCTTTCAAAAAGGCCAGTCTTGGGATAGTATATTGCGAGCTGTGACATTTTCTATGACAGTCAACTCATCAACTGGTTATTCACCATTCGAAGTAGCGTATGGATGTCGTCCAAAATTTCCGCTGAGTTTATCTTTAAATAGTACAGATTTTGCAACTTTACCACAAGAATACTCTCAATATATCAAAAATCACTCTGACAAGTTAAATGAAATTAGAACTGCAGTGAAGGAATATAGTTTGATCTGGTGAAATCTGGTGAACAAATGGTAAAAAGATATAATGAGAAAACCAACAATCTCCGATTATCTGTTGGTGGCTACGTTTATATGCCGAAAGATCCCATCGGAAAGAGACGCAAATTTCAACCAAAATATTCAGGACCATACACTGTGAACAAAATTATATCCGATCACATTGTCAAACTTCGTGATCCAACCACTGGCAAGGTAATTAAAAACCAAGTTCATCTCGAAGTGGCATACGTCAGGGCGCCAAAGCCAAATGATTACTTTGTTCCTGAAATTCGTCTGTCACAAGTCTTCAGATTCAGAAAATTCCGATGAAATTGTGTCCGAATTGCCTTCTAGTAATCCAGAACAATCCGACAACCCTGTTGCAGTGCCACTGCGTCGTTCAACGAGAGTCCGAAAGCGACCTATTCGATTCCAAAATTCTTCCTTCAGCAACAACTAGAACTCTTCCGACACTTATCAATCATATCAGTATTATCGAATCAAACGAATTTTAGGGCAAAGGACAATAAATGGTAAGACAGAATACCACATACAATTTCGAGAACCAGCTCAAAACGCTTTATGGATCCCATTTGAACAACTGAATGCTCATACACAACGTTCAGTGACAATGAAGCCACCACCATGTGTTGAATGATGTTTAAGGAATGTTTTATTAGATTTTCTAAATTGTACTGTTGGTTTGAAGTACATTTGTATATTCAGTACTTATATATTTGTATAAATATTTCATGAAAAGGTTTGCCATGATTAATCTGGTTGCTCAATTAATTTATTTTTTACAGTATGTTTTTTTTCCCAAGTTTGTCAGGAGAGGACTGTAATATAGCATGAAATTTACATGTACATGTATTGGTATGAAATGATTAGATAGTGAGGCTTAAAGATGTGCTAGTAAAAGGTTGGATTTATTAGGCATTGTTTAGGTATAATGTTTGGTTGCAATTAATAATTAGCCATTATTTGATGTATAACATAACCAGAAATAACCCATTGAAGGCAGATGGCTAATATGATATGCAATCTATTTAGTGATTTCACCTTGCCTTGTGTTTTTAAATAGAAGGTCTCTGTTGGTTACATCAACTTATAAATTGAACCAAGTTCATCATTATCCTAAAGTTGAATAGGCATAGCATTTGATAGTTTTGAAAGTGTGAATAATTTTTTTTTCACGTTTGCTTCATTGTCTATGATTTTCATTGAATTTGGTATATCACTCTAACTCGCAGACCATCTGAAACAAATAAGATTCGTTTATTTTGGTGGGGGATGTTATATCCTGGAGTGGCATGGTCTGCTAGTTTGAGTTATTTTTCTTGTTTATCACTGTAATATTGATTTTTCATGCTTCATTGTTTGTATTGTTATATTATTTTCCGTATATTCTGTCTTTGTCCGTCATTTGTTTTTGTACTCAGTCTCTCTCTTGGTTGTATGACGTATTCATGTCTGTATATAAAGTTTATCAGAAGAAAATTACAAATATTGTTTTATGTCTGAAATTAAGTTCCCCATTAAAAGTTGCAGCATAACAACATTAGAAGATCTCTTTTAAGAAAATAAAATTATCAGAAAGTAAATTCACAGTAACTTCGGTATTTAGTTATTTATACAAATAACTAAATACAGAAAATACTGTGAATTTATTTTCTGCATATGTGCATTTCGACAACATGTGTCTCTTCAGTGCAGATAAAATCTAAACGTTTGAAAGACCATAAACTCAAATATGTGTAAAAACTGATAGAGAACAAAATAGCCAATATGATCTAAATGTAAAGCCAAAATTAGCTAAGGACAGAGCTTTGCATTAGGGAGATACTCCTTACTTTTCAACAACATTTTCAAAAATTAGATATTGTTATGTTTCAAATAGAATCGGCCTTTGGGTCAGCACCGAAGGACTGACTACTGAGCAAGTGAATACCCTCGGGAACTAATAGTCCACCAGTAGAGGCATCGACCCATTGGTAACAAATAACTAAATACCGAGGTAACTGTGAATTTTGTTTTTGCATATATAAAATGATAAAAATGGAATATGCCTTTAGCAGTTTCATTGAATTTTTAAAAGGCAAAAAATTGGTGGTCGTTATAAGGTTTGGTCCATAAAACAAAACATTAGCATCAAAGAGATATATTATATGCTAAAACCCAACAGAGACAAAATTATATATGTTAAATCATAACATATGTACCACAATCTAACTGTTCAAAAAGGTGTGTACAATGGATTATCTTTTTCAATCCTAATAGACACTTGTATACATTTTAATTTATTTCTACTTTATGGCCCATGTGTCTATAAAAAGCTTTCCCGTCGTGAGGTGGCACGAGGCTTAAATTGTTGATTCGTGATGAAGAATATAAGTTACATTGATGCAGCTGCAAGACACTCTACATGTATCTACACAATACTATCCATACACAACAAATTCAGCATTTATGGTGAACGGCATAAGGAAATCGATACTTTCATAGACATCACAAAATTGTCAGATCACATTGCCAGGTAACTTTTTAATCATGCATCAGTGTAAGGATGAGCGAAATTATTTATACTATTCTGATTACCGCAAAATATTCAACGAATGATCGAATAACGCAGTAATTCACGAATGCGCGTAGCGCATAAGTGAATTACAAAGTTTTTCGATCATGAGTTGAATATTTTCGATATTTAGAATCTAGGATTAGTTATTGTTTTTATTATATAAATCATCTCACACATTCAGTGGTTTGATTTAACCCTTTCAGCGCCAAAGCGACATTTTTGTCGTTTACCGTTAGAACGCCAAAGCGGCAAAAATGTCGCTTTACATGAACCCTAATAAAACATTGATATATGGAAAAATACGATGATTAATTGCTTAAGTAAATATGTTTTCGTTAGGTAAATAAGTCATTATTATTTCAAATTCACAAATCCAAGTTTCAATGACGTCATCATGAAGTACAACGTCATAAAAGGCTACACATACTGTACAGGAAAGTCAGCACGGCGATATGAATATCACATAAGAATACGTACAATGAACAGATTATGCATTAATTTTAATCAAACACTTAGAAGGGGGCTTTCATTTGTATCTTAGATTTACTGAATTTACGTATACATGAATAAAAGGACTAAAAAGGTTCGTTTTCGTAAAAATGCTATTATTAACAAGTCGATAGATGCTTGCACATTGTACATTTTCGTCAGTATTACAGTGTTATGAAAAAGAATGTCGGCAATTTCAATATTCAAAAGGGAAAAAAAACATCGGCAAACGAATACTGAGGCAAAAAGGGAAAAGCCGAGAAAAACCTAAAATCAACATTTAAAAAAGCATGCCGGAAATTCATATTTAACACACATTGAGACAACTTTACGAACTCAAGACTAAACAAATAAGCAAGAACGTTACAAGAAAACGAAAGCTCTATTGGTGTGAAATTCATGCAAATGTTGTAAATTTAAACGTATGTACTCAAAAAGGCATGAGATCAAGTCTTCCCAAATTGCAATTTTTGTAGAAGAAAATCCATCTGATAACATTTATATGAATTACAATATACCATACTATTTTTCATCTCTTGATTGCATTTTTTTTTCTGTCCGCATGCACTTTCGGGTTGTGCTAGATTTTGACAATTTTGATACAAATGCAATTCAAACTCGTAAATTAAAAAATCAAATCTTTCTAGATATGACTATTGTTCTAGTTATTCAAACAAAAAGAAGAAAATCATAAACGAAATTTGCGATTCTGTTTTCTTTTCGCAATTGAAATAACATTTTAAATTAATAAGGATTACAAAAAGCGAGGGAGAGAAGTGTATGTTAAGTTATGGTCGAATATATCGGAATGATATACTTTGGTAATATCATAGATGTATAAGCTAATACATCTATGGTAATATAATGTGCTCAAAGTTTACAAGAAATCGTAAAAATAAGGGAAAATACAAGGATTTGTTTTTGGGGGTAATTTGTCCGACGCATTTCTCATGTGACTGAGTTCTGCATTCTGTGTTTGGTAAATTTTCAGTCTTTCAATACTGAGTTGCATTACCACAACTCAGTATTGGTTTTTTACTTCGCATGCTAGATCCGGCATGAATAACTTTTTTGTTGAAATAGTTACGTAAATCCAAAAACACAAAACGCCCTGTCTCTTCACTATATACTTTACTTTATAAAAGACGTAGATTTTAATTTCAAATTCATTTTTATCAATCATTCAATTCCGACAAAAGAGAGACGGAAAAGGCTTTACTGTTTGCAAAGTATAAGTGTACAAAAAAGTATCGAACAAGATAATCGGTCTTTGATGTTCGTTTATTTGCCATTTTTTGTTGAAAATTCGTGTTAAGTTATTGGGAAGCGGACAGTATACATATATTACAAGTTACAGAGTTGAATGTTGAACAGTGGCTACCCGAAGTTATCGTATGAATTTTTTTTTAAAATTTGCTAGCCGAAGGTTCCAAATAAAATGACTGATGAACGAAGAGTAAGTATAGACTAAAATGCAAAAGGAGGGGGGTTGCAGTAAATGACTGGATTTTCACTTTGACATACAGGAACATCTGTTACATTTGGAAACACTGCAATTACAGTATCTTTTGTTTGTTTGTTGTTTTTTTTTTTATTTGTGTTTTGTTTGTTTGAATTTTTTTTGGTGTTTTTTAGGGGAATGTTTTTATCATTTTTTGTTTTCTTTTTTATGTTGTTTTATTTCTTGCTTTGTTGTTTTTTCCTGTCTTTTGTTTTGGTTTCTTTTTTGTTTTTGTTGGTTTTTTGTTCCTTTGTTTTTTTTATTTTTTTTTTATTTTTTTTATTTTTTTTTTTATTTTTTTTCATTTGTTGTTGCTTTTAAATGGAAGCGTATAACCCGAATAATCCAGTCGTTCTCTTCCATTCTCTACGATAGCTAACATTACATGGCGGAAGGAGAGAATCGGATACGGAGAGGGCTTGAACTATTTGAGGTGGGTTCTGGTATCAATTTAGTGCCATTAGAATAATATTCTTCAATGTTGATTTAAAATTTGGATCGACAGGATTAAGCAATTACTTTCTACGCGACACATAGTTGTTGATCATTCGGTACAGACTATAATGCAAGTCAGCTAAAAGAAAAGTTAAGGTTTATTTTACGTTGAAAATATCATGCAATAGACCATTTGCCAGTTCTGCAATCAACAGAATGAATTTAGCAAAACCCCAAAGGGAGGTAACTTTTTGAAAAATCTCAAGGGGACAGAATGGTTCCCTGCTTGTGAAAACCAACCAAAAAATAAAGCTTTTTGAATTAAAAGTTATGAAAGTTTAACCTGTAACAGACGTTTAGTCAGCAACATAATTTAAAACCCAATCCCAAATAGCGCTTACCATGCTTTAAAATAAACAACTGTACTTACTTGAACTGTCTTCTCAGCGACTAAGAATGTATTAAAAAAAAGAAAATATGCTAACTTCCTGCAGAATATCATAAATATTGTATAGAGAATTCTACTTTGTCCAGACTGGCTAAGCACAAGACCGTACTTTAAAACAAATGTGCATGTTTAATGTTTGTTTGTCCGGTGTAGGAGTAACTTCCCTTTGAAGGTTTGACCAAAAACCACAAAATTTGACTAGAAGTGACAAGAACTTCTGTAACTGGCAAATCATCTATTGTTTTTAAGAGATAATTTCTTCCATATTTCTGTAAAAATTTTTCCACTTATCGCATGGCTTTAAACCCGAAAGTATTTTGATAATGTGACCCGATATATTATATTAATAAATAATTTTCAGTCTTATTTGGGTTATTTATGAAGTTATTCAATATAACTTCTAAAACAATTTCACTTTTTAACCGATGGCGATATTAACGACCGTTTGGCAAGGGTTAATTTGGGGGAGAAAGCCCGAAGGTCCAAGTTCCAAGTGAAAAATCGGTGAATTCTAGAGGCAAATCCTGACACACAGTGGTGTCGGTGAACCCCGATATGCAAGTGCCTTAACCATTAGGCCTCTCTGTATGGAATTATTAATCTTTCATTTAAAAATCCCAAAGGTTAAGAAATTGAGGAAGTTTGAGTAAGTGCGATGGCTATAAAGAAAGTCAATGCTTTTTGTACAATAATCATACAGTGTAAATACTCAAACATGATTTACGAAATAGTCTGGTTAGTCTATATTATTGTATCGTTGACAATCTTTCCATGTCCGAGTAGGTGGATGATGAAAATGGAGTTTTAACAGCTATACTTGGAGGTAATACCGCTTTCATTGATACGATAAACTCTGATACTTGGCGAAACCTGATGTTCTGTTTAGCTAACCGTATTTCAAAATGATGTTGTGAATAAAAATAAATACGTCTTTAAGCCGAAAATAATTAGTATATGTAAATTCAACTGGAACTCTTACATGTACATTACATAGTTGTGTATATGATGTATTTAGCTAGGCTATGGAATAGCCCAGCTATATAGATAGTTCTTGGGGGGATGTGAGGAGTACGCTTGCGCAGTGCGGAGAACGCATGCACAGAAGACTATTGACCAATAAGAATTTCAGATTCTCGAAAATCAAAATGGCGTCAAGTTTCGTCCTGATAAAACGGGGCGGGGTTTAATTTTTCTGTTTCCTTGTGGAAGTTGAAAAGTATTATAAACATTTACTATAGGTGGTACTGGGAACAGGTTTGTAGGGGATGATGGGATTGGTATTGCAATATCGCTTAGCCATATTTATAAATATAGATATGATAAAAAGAACAGTAATGTATAAATTTAAAACCAGAAGTTAATAAATAAAGATGAGGTATTGTGCAATAATCAATAATATATAAATACTATGAAAGACTTTTCAATTGAATGTGTTAAACAAAGCGTGATTGTATTTTTTTTTT
>MJUU01029903.1:17625-40580 GCA_002080025.1 Modiolus philippinarum
AGACTTGCAAAAAATGCGGAAAACTGATGTGGGACTGACATATGGAAGGACGGAATGCAAACCCAAAGTCCCTTTCAGCTATTGATGGTATTGAACTTAAAAGTAATGATAGCTAAAAATTAATATCCACCATTAAAGAATAAATTGTGAAATTTTGCAGTCGACAAAAATAAACCGGTATAAGGTAGAATTTACTTAAAAAAAAAAAAAATCCATAACTTGCATTAAGACACATGTACATAAAACCAATTTGTTGATATAGTTTGACGTTAATATTATCATATATGCATGAAATCATTATGCTAAACTCCTTACAGGAAGGGATCTTGGTGGAAGCTGTATACTGAGGGTACATAATTTTATTTGTCATTTGGTAATGGGTCTGGAGCTAGCATGTCAGTTAATTGCTAGTAGTCTTTTGTGATTTCATGTTTATGTCCGTTTAATTCTTTCCGTTTCATTTTTCACAATTGACTCAGATCTGTTTCTAACTGAATTTTACTGTTGTTACGATTGTTTTTTTATTTATCACATTGGCTATAGGGGGAAGGTTTAGGCCCAATAAAACTAGTTTAACCCCGCAGCAGCAGGTTTGCACCTGTCCTAAGTCAGGAAATTTATAAAGCCTTTGTGTGTCTTGTCTGTTTTCTAGTTAGTTTACTTTATGTCTATAGGGGTCTAGGATGATGTTTATTTCGCTGAACTTGATTACTCTTTATTTAGGGGCCGACTCCGACCTGCCGTTGGGTATGGGGTTTCCTCAACGTTCATTGAGGATCTTATGGTGGTTTTGAGTTGTTATAACTCCCCTTTGGGTCGTTGTCTCTTTGACACATTCCCCGTTTCCCTTCTTTTTCTATTTCAGGGTTATGATACCAGTGTAGTAGACAAAGGAACCCAGTTAAGTGGTGGACAGAAGCAACGTGTGGCTATAGTTTGACATTAATATTACTATGTATACTTTCAGGGTTATGATACCAGTGTTGGGGACAAAGGAACCCAGTTAAGTGGTGGGCAGAAACAGCTTGTGGCTATAGTTTGACATTAATATAACAATATACATTTCAGGGCTATGATACCAGTGTTGGGGACAAAGGAACCCAGTTAAGTGGACAGAAGCAGCGTGTGGCTATAGTTTGACATTAATATTACAATGTATACTTTCAGGGTTATGATACCAGTGTTGGGGACAAAGGAACCCAGTTAAGTGGTGGACAGAAGCAGCGTGTGGCTATAGCCAGAGCTTTGTTACGTAATCCTAAAATTCTGTTGCTAGATGAAGCTACCTCTGCCCTAGATACTGAAAGTGAAAAGGTAAGGCTATAAACATAATATATTTTGGCATTACTTTATCATTGTGTAATGTGTCCAGCAAAGTTAAACAATTGATTTTATTGACTTAAATGGCCTGTTTAGTTTTGTAATGTATCACTTTATATGAATATCTACATATATAAAATCTTAACCAATCTGAATTAACTCCCATTTGGGTTAGGTTTCAACAGGTTTCACTGTATAACAATGTTTTTATGCCCCCGCGACTAAAAGTCAGGGGGCATATTGTTTTACCCTTGTCCGTCCGTCTGTCCGTTCGTTCGTTCGTTCGTTCGTTCGTTCGTCCGTCTGTATGAATGAAAAACACAACTATTAATGTTTTTTTAGAAAGTTTGCAAACAAATTCCAACTACTTCAAAGGAATCTAACTTACAATAAGTAGATGTGCACACACATATCTTTTGGAATATTCAAAATGGCTGCCGTTGCCATGGAAATTGAAAAAAGGCGGGAAAATTCAAAGTGCTTCAAATTTGATGAAACTTTACAAGAAGGATGCCTAGCACCCATAGAAATGATTTTGGGTCTCAGAATTTTCAAAATGGCTGCCGTTGCTATGGAAACTGGAAAAAGGCGGGAAAATTCAAAGTGCCTCAAAATGGATGAAACTTCACAGGAAAATTACCTAGCACCCATAGAATTGTTTTTCGGGCTCAGAACTTCCCTTTTATGTATTTTGGAAAAAGGAGAGGCATATCATTGTGTCCATACTTGTACTGTGTCAACACACGCTTAAATTTGCACTTTCCCTATTGATTCTGGGTTCAATGAGTGGGGGCATGATTGGTTGCCATTCGGCGACAGCTCTAGTTTCTTTTATACAATTAATCATAAATGACTTGTCTGAACTTTTGATAATGTCTGTGTTGTCATGTTACCCTTAAGAATCATGATAAAAACGCAATTTGAAAACTTTTCCTGCCGAACTTCTGCTGATTATGAGGTTGAAATTTTTATTAGAAACGTCAAATATATATGTTTAAAATGCAACTTCCAGGCATAAGTTATATACCCAGAAGTTTCTAAATTGAACAAAACTTACAAGTGTCATTTACTCAATCATAGACTCTGAAGTTTTAATTATATACAATTCATCCAAATTAAGTATGAATTTCTATTACAGATTGTACAAGAAGCACTAGACAAGGCTAGGGAAGGTCGTACTTGTATTGTTATTGCCCATCGATTATCAACCATACAAAATGCTGATAAGATATGTGTCATAAAACATGGTACAGTAACTGAGCAAGGAAAACACAGTGAATTAATGGCCCTACAGGGTTTATATTATCGTCTGAATATGGCACAGAAACGACAGAAATAAACAGGATCAAAATAAAGTGTGTGATAGATTTAATTCATATTGTTATGTTTTGTGATTTTATTGTATGTCCGTGGAAACAAAGTCCTTGCATAATTTTGATTTTGTACAGCTGTTTGTGTCATCCAAAATCATCTGATACATATAATTGGAAATTGAATATAACAAATTACAAAATTATTTGCTTAAAACTAGCATATGTTAATATTTACAGTGCATTGTTTTCTTTTCCATAATTAGAGTATATTTTTACTACAAAAATATGAACAGTTTAAGGATTGTGATTAGCAAAGTTTAAATGTGAGTTACGAGTTGTGATAATTTTTGTTGAGTTATTTGATGAGTTAGTTATCTGCCTTATCTAGAAATGAACAAATATAAAAAATTATTGCAAAATTTGGTGAAGTTTACAGAGAAAAGTTGGACTAATGTTGTGGAGTATTTATGTTGATAAGGGTCGAGGGATTTTACAAAAAAAGGGGGCCTTATTTATGATCAGTCAAACAAAAATTTAACTCTTCCTTTATTTTTTTCTGGCAGGAATTTGAATACTTCAAAATTATGCATAAAAATGGTGCTTATTCAGTATTTTTTGTAGGATTTTGGATAGGGAGTTTGATATTTTGGACAGTGTCACTTATTATTAGGAAATGCATGAACATGCTCAGTTTTTGAGCATTGCCTAACTTCTCTTTTTATTAAGTATGACATACCTGATATAATGAGGGACCAACAAAGGACCACTAGAAAATTTGATAAATTATCAAATTCAAATATTTTTGTATCAGTATGTGTCTATACATGTTTTACCTAAAAGCAGTGCTTAACTTCTTTTAATTCGTCCTTTCCAATGGAATGCAGCTATCATTTTTTGTCCCGTTTTTTTCTGGCCACTGCACTATCAGCTATTGTTCAGTGATGGTATGATTCTGCAAAAATTCATGCACAAGGAACAATAGTACAGCAGCTATGCTTTTCAGGATACTATCTTGGAAAAGCGTGAGAGTGCACTCTATTGGATAACTTTTGTTTATTTTATCTATCATGTAATATTTACATATGACGTCTATATTATCAGTGGTATATCTAGGAGGATATATTTTTGATTTTATTTATTGTTTGTATGAAGTTTATACATGTTGTTGATATTGTTCAGTACTTAAATGTAGCGTGATATAGACTTTCTACCTCTGAGTTTTCATTAAATGCCAGCTTTTTCATTTTTGCTGATTTTTTACATAGTAGATTAAATTTAAACTTAACGTCACTGTCCATCCAATTTTTGTTGGAATTTATACATTTTTGATAATCTTTTGATCAGATTTTGTTGCAGGCATTGATTTCCCAAAATGGCTGAACTAAAAGTTTTGTGTGTCACCAGGAAACATCATAAAAATACCCTGAAACTTGTCATGCTTTTGTAATTTATATGTTCATTAAATTGGGAATGTTATCAGTGAATTTTTAAAAATTATTTTTAAGGAAAATTGATAATTCATTAAATACAAGTCTGATCATGACTTTTTCATGAACATTCTGAACATTCTCCTTTTACATCCCAGCTTATATCATATTCTCTACATGACTTTAGTGTATGTTTTTATTGTACATTGAATTTTTATTGTTTTGATGTACAGCTGAAGTTTTATTCTTAATTTGTAATGATCAAAGAAATCCAGAATGATTTTATTTTAATCTAGAACTCATATCTTTGATATTTTTAATGTTGTGTTTTTCATTGTACTGTAATATAAGAATTGATTTGTGAGATTATTTCATTCATTCAATAGGTTTACTTATCTTACAACCCTTAAATAACACTATTAAAGAAATGAAAATCATTTGAAATAAATGATTTTTATTATATTAACATTGTTGTATTTCTTTTTTATTTTTTTAACCTCAAAAGTATTTAAGGCAAAAGCATTTTAAACTCAATACTTTTTCCTACTAATATGTACATAATTCAGTCTGATAAAAGTTGAATCTTTGGTAGCTACTGTGATGGAGATCTCCCTCATACCAGCCCATCTAAGGGAGAGATTTTACGTAACGAACTTTTTTCAACAAAAACTTGCATTTATAAATGAAAAGAAGAGAATACATTTGAGTCTCCTAAGTCGGTGCATCTTATAAGTTGGCGCACCCAAAGAAAATTGCGCAAATGTAGTATGTCAACAGATTTGAGGTAGCATTTACCGGTTTTTGAGAAACCGGTTTTTGAGAAACAAGAGGCCCAAAGGGGACAAATCGAAAAAAATTAATTTTAAAATTTTTGTCAGATCTTGGTGCAGTGTTTTTCTATAGGTTACTGATAGCATAGACAGATGTTTAAATAGATAATTTAACAATTAAAACCATTTCAATAAACAAGAGGCCCAAAGGGGCTTCATTTATAAAGGGTTAAATTTGGTGCATTTATGATAATAAACAACTTTTGAACTATGTAATATAGACTTTTAATACTTGGCAAGTGCATAGGTCTAGTCAAGAGGAACATAAATATGCAAAAAATAAAAATAGTCAAGGTCACAGGGGTAAAAAAAAAGGGGTTAAATTGGGTATTTTCATATATTTTACTGTAGAATCTGGGGGCATATGTAGTGTTTCACAAACACATCTTGTTTCATTGAACATTCCTACTTTCCACTGAAAACCCAATAGTGCAAATTAATATTCATTTTGCATTCCCTGTTCATTCAGATTCACACCCTGCGCCAACATATAAGACATTTAAACATGGTGGCAAAACGGGGGTAGGTCATTTTAAACTTGAAATTCATTTATAAAGTTGCAGTTCTGATTTTTAATGCTATATAATTTGAAAGTTGGTTGATGCATGTTTATTTTACTGAAATAAAAAAAAATGTGTTGAATATTATCAAAAGACAAATGTTTAAGTGTGCCGACTTACAAGACTGCATCGTAGGGAATGGAATGGAAGAAATCATTAATTTAAGATGTAAGATCAATTTCTAAAATCAAAATTCTACCATGATTTATAAATTATGCATTATTTTTAGTAACTTTTGTCAAGAAAGCAAAACAAATTTGGAAAAACTGCTAAAGAATAACCCTATTTTGTCTATGAGGGAGGTTTATGGCAGTAAGGGGGAGATCCATTCAAAGGGGAAGATTACACTTCAAAGAAGGAGTCTTCCTCTTTAAGTGGGAGGGTTAACAGGTATGGAATTAAATTTCCTGATTAAAGAAATTGAATAAATTACATTTGTATTACAAAAAAAAAAAAAAAAAATTGAATATTCATTATTTATTGTCTAGATGATATGCCGATTTTTTTCAGCGTAAAACTACCACATTAATTTCTAAATATACAGTTATACATGTACGCATAGATGTTATGACTTTAAATGTAAATGTTAACAGTTAAGCATTCCTAGATAACAAACATGTACTTTTTGTAGTCCCGGTTAAATTGTGTATTGCCTGTGATTGTAATGTACATGTATATTGTTAAGAGTTTATACCCTTTGATTGTGATGCACATGAATATTATTGAGACTTTTTACTTTCATTTTATAAAAAAAGACTCCAAATATAGGAAAAGTTAAAAAATGATTTCTTGCCTAAGAAGTTTCTAGTTACCATGTGTTGCAAAATGGTTCAATGTGGCATGTAAAGTGGCATGTAAAGATTAATTTTGAAAAAGGATTTTTTATGCCCCCGCCCACGAATGTGGAAGAGGCATATAGTGTTACCCTTGTCCGTCCGTCCGTCCATCCGTCCGTATGTCCAGTTAAGTTTTGCATTAAAGTCGATTTCTCAGAAGCTGTAAGAGGTAGAACGATGATAATAGGTCAGTAGGTAGATCTTTGATAGTACTACAAAGTTCACTAGGTAGTTTGACTCTTTGACCTATATTTCATGCTTGAGTGACTCTGGTTCAGTTTTATGTTTAAGTCCATTTCTCAATAACTATACATTATAGGACAATGATATTTCATCAAATTAATTGCCTTGATGAGTACTACCCAAATCATTGACAATTAGGTGGCTTTGACCTATATTTTACGCTTCAGTGACTTTGGTTAAGTTTTACGTTAAAGTCAATTTCTCAACAACTACACATTATAGGACAATGATATTTCATCAAATTAATTGCCTTGAAGAGTACTACCCAAATCATTGACAATAAGGTGGCTTTGACCTACATTTTACGCTTCAGTGACTTTGGTTAAGTTTTGCGTTTAAGTCAATTTCTTAATAACAATCATTATAGGACAATGATATTTCATCAAATTAATTGCCTTGATGAGTACTACCCAAATCATTGACAATTAGGTGGCTATGACCTATATTTTACGCTTTAGTAACTTTGGTTAAGTTTTGCGTTAAAGTCAATTTCTCAACAACTACACATTATAGGACAATGATATTTCATCAAAGTAATTGCCTTGATGAGTACTACCCAAATCATTGACAATTAGGTGGCTTTGACCTATATTTTACGCTTCAGTGACTTTGGTTAAGTTTTGCATTTAAGTCCATTTCTCAACAACTACACATTATAAGACAATATTTCATCAACTTAATTGCCTTGAAGAGTACTACCCAAATCATTGACAATAAGGTGATTTTGACCTATATTTTACGCTTCAGTGACTTTGGTTAAGTTTTGCGTTTAAGTCAATTTCTCAACAACTACACATTATAGGACAATGATATTTTATCAAATTAATTACCTTGATGAGTACTACCCAAATCATTGACAATTAGGTGGCTTTGACCTACATTTTTCGGCTTCAGTAACTTTGGGTAAGTTTGGTGTTTAAGTCCATTTTTTAACAGCTACACATTACAGGACAATGATATTTCATCAAATTAAGTGGCTTTAACATACATAATAGGAGGTTATCCTTTGCAATAATCTTTTGGCGGGGCATCCTTGTCTTACAGACACATTCTCTAGTTTATAAGAAGGATTTTGTAATATTTTGGTGGTTGTGGAGATAAAATTTTTAAGAAGTTTTCATGTGACTGTGATCCAAAAAGAATTCAGTTTTAGGATTGAAACTTTTCTAAATGTTTCTGGTTTAATTAAAAGGTAAATTCAAAAAAAAAAAAAATTAAACAATTTTTCAAATTTTTAAAACAATGTACCTCGATTCATATTTTAAACTTCTAATGAATCCTCCAACCAGTTTTATATTGACTTGAAAATAAATGTGTATAATTTGATAGAAAGTTATAGACTTTTGACTATGGTATATGATGGTTATCATGGTGATATAAGAAGGGCATTATAAGGACATTATATAGTATTTATTACTGTAAATGTTGAAGTTGCTTTAGTTGTGAGAATTTGTTGGCAACAAGACATGAAAACAAAACACAAATGTGTTAGTTGCTTATTTGTACAAAGGATTTCATTGCCTGTTTGAATTATAGCTTATTTTTTTCATACCTGATTTTAAGCAATATTAAAAACATCTCATTAATTTTTTCAACATAATTCTGAAATTTTTGTGTTATTTGAAAGAAGAAACAGAATTGAAAATTGCTAGAACATGTCTATAGTATTTCAAGTTAAAAAGTTTTTTTTTATGTGGGATAAGTGCAGAAGTTTGACAATTAAGGAGGTTCACTCCTGATGTTGTTTATAACAAGGATTTCTTGAAACCTATTTAGACTGATTAAGCATTATAGACTTAATGAAATGGTAAAAAGAAATGAATGGGTCCTTGTGCTTTTAACGCAGATAGAAGACAAAAAAAATTGGGCGGGAAATAGATTTTTCTGGATTTTCCCTTAATTTAACATAAGGACTATTTTTTGTCTAAAAGCTAGGAAGTTATATCAATAATTTTATGAAAAATTGTCAGGATGCCTTAATTTGACATATAAAAGACATTCATGAAATAAAAAGTGGGGATCTGTGTGCAAAATTCTTTGAGCCTTTGAACAGGATAAAACCAGAGGAGTTCCGAAATCTGACACAAATTCAAAAATGTGATGGGTGAGCCATCTAGCCTTTCCATATTGTTTACATTTGCAATCAATGTAGGAAATTGTTAGAAAGTTCTGGTATTACCAAATTGGTAAGATTTTTTATAGTTTTGTTTGCAGATTAATGAGAGCTAGACTTTCAGTAACTGTATATATTCATGACCAAATATTTTTTATATGAGTACAATGTAGTGGACATACATGTCTTGTCGATATAACTCCTTAATACATATCATACATGAATCTCAATACACAATACTATTTATAATGTATTACTATATATGTAGAAAGCATATTATCTTGTTTGTATCAGGTAAATGTTTTGTAAAATCAAAAGTAGTAAATAAGCCCAATGTCCCAGACAGAGGTGCATAGCTTGTCCTTCAATAGATTATCACATTTGCCGCAGTATTTCCTCCATATTGGATTAACCAGGTCCTTTTCACAGTGAGGTCGTATACATCCGACGTTTTCACACTGTGATGTCATATATATCAGTTATTTTGAGAGCAACCTTTCCTTCTAGTGTGGCAGAGGTCATATCTGACAAAGGATGAGCTATGCACCTGTGTTTCCTAGATTGACAAGTTTTGTGACTAGAATTTCAGGTAGATTTCTGTTGTGAGTTCACACATACATTCTAAATAAATAGATTGAAACAGTATGACATTTTTACAATGTTATGCATCATCACTTTGTCACTTCTATGTGGAAAAATCAACATCATTAAGAATGTTTAAAAAAATAATCTTCATTTATTATGAATGAACTTTGCTGGTTAAACAATAACTGAATTTATTGAGCAACAATTTTTGAATCTTATCAATAACAAAATGCCGAAGTTACTGTCAATTTAGATGCTGCATATGTGCATTTCGACAACTAAATCAATATGATTTCAACTACAATCTGATTGATTGAGGTTTTTTTTGTGGGAGTTAAAATTTAAATGTTTGTTTCAAATAAATTGAATGTATATGTGAATTCACAATCATTATACACATATATATGATGACCTGTATAGCAGAGCTTTTAACTATAACTTGATGAAAGTAATCCGTAACAATGATTAACAGACAATTGTTGTTTATCCTTAAATGTATATATCTTCTTCATCAGTAATTTAAATGATGAACTAAAATTCTTAATGACAGTGGCAGGTTCCTCATTAAAACATCAGAATATCTTTTGACAACAAGGAGAATCTCAAATTCAGCATTTTAATCAGATGTCACTGTTTTGAAGTAAAAGCTGTGTATATTTGGTAAATTATATATATTCTAAGTGACTAATGTGTAGGTTCGAAAAAGTAAGGTAAGCCTTAGATTAATGAGGGTGGCATTATTCACCAGAAACTAAAAATCTTCAACAAATTTCAAGTCATTGACTAGAAAGAGAAAATGTACAAGTGATGGCAGTACCTTATCCATACATTACTCCAAGAGTAGAAAGGAATTTCTATTGACCATCTTATTTGATAACTTACACAAAAGTGATAAAAATTTCACTTTCACTTGCCAGCTCTAAGAATATAAAATATATCTGTAAGAAGTACAGTACATAGTAAAATTTACCCCTCATATACAATTTACCCTTAGAATTTACCCATACAAATTGACCCATTGACAAAATCCCATCTGATTTTTGAAAAATCCTAACCACAGATATAGGAATTTACACCAAAAGAAATTATCTTTAAACGAATTGGAAGAAACTACCTTACAGATTTAGGAATTTACCTCAAGGAAATAACCTATCTAATTTGGAGAATCTACCCATTAGATACAACAATGTACCCTAAGAAATGACTCAATTTAATTCTAAAAAATCTAACAAAGAGAAAAAACGACCCTTAGAATTGACCTTCAATTTGAATTTGGAAATTCTACCATTTAAACATATGAATTTACCTCTAAGAAATTACCTCCCATCCCACTTTGACGACATGTATGATATTTGACATATTCTGACAATCTTGTAAATTATTTTTGTGTATTGACAAGGTATTTGTATTATACCATATGGGGCCAGTTGGATACACAATCTATTTCATTAATTGTAACACACTTCTCACTACTGTAAATTATATTCATTTAACTTCACACAAGTGCTTTGTAAGATGTGTCATTATAGTGCTGTTCTTGTTATTGTAAATATTTGATTACACAAGGTTAATTAAGCTTTGGATAGGTAGGTCAGTTAACATTCAGGCTTTTTAAAAAAAATCTGCATGTAAGATCTTTTTCTTTCAGTTTTGTAAAAAATAAGTGGTAACATTCATTTTTATTAATTTCTTACATTTCTAATTAAAGTTACGTCAAATTTCAACTACATTACTGTGTTCAGTATGAAAATTATTTTTTTACTTGGAACATAATGGAGAAAGTTCAAGGTGTAAAAACATAAAAGAGCAAATTCTATGAATGTGTAAACATGTCGTCTTTACTAAATTCAGTAATAAGAATATTGGACTTAATAATACCGGTAATAAGAATATTGGAATATAAGACGACAATCATAATTTGCTAGACATCAGGTTATCAGATATATATGTCATGTATGTTTTTATGTGGCTATTTTAATAAAATAATGAAAGAAGATGTTTTATGGTTTCCTTAAGTCAAGGTGTACAAGTTTGTAAATTAGTGAAATAATATGGAGTCATTGGATGTTAGACAAATCAGCTGTATGCATTTACACACCTAGACAAATCAGCTGTATGCATTTACACACCTACCTACCTCCTAGGTAAAAAAAGGCAATTTTTGAAAAACTTTAACCTTGCCTCTAGAAGGTAGGCTTTTATTGGTAGGGTGTTCATATTTGGTATGTAACTTTCTCATGATGACAGCTTTCTTCTGATACCATACTTGTAGACATGTTGACCTTGACCTTGCTCTGAGGGCAATTTTTTAAAAACTTTAATTTTGCTTCTAGAATTAAGTTGTTTAGTGATAGGGTGTTTATATTTCATATGTGACTTTCTTGTGAAGAAAGCTTTCTTTCGAATTTATTGTGCATTGAGGTTACTGGAATCCCCGGCAAGCTATGTTGTCTTCTGACAACTCTTGTTTATCAGTTCATATACTAAAAAGAAAAGTTTTCATTTTGTTTATGAAATACTACGAAATGGTGAAATCAAACCCCAATCCAATAGTTGTCAGCTCCATTCCGAATGACCTGCCAAATGTGGGAATTCCACTAACATTGTTCACTAAAATTGACTGCCACAGTAGAGGTAGAGGCAAAATACTACTAAAGGTGGTGTGAAACCAAAATAAGGCAGACCATTTTCAACTACCTGTGGTTTTCCTAGGTACTATAACTTTCTCCATCACAATAGAGGTAAAATTATACTAAGGGCTGTGTCAAACAGTTGTAATCTACTTGCCTAAAGAGGATGGTTCCCCTTTGGTAACATAGCTTCCTGCTGGCCAAAATATAGGTAAAATACCACTTTAGGTGCTATTAAACCCTAATCAATCATTAGATTTTCATCTACCTATTCAACAAGAATAGTTTCTCAACACGTATTTAGCATCCTTTGAGTAACTTTGTATTTTGTTCTTGATACGAAAATTTGCCACAATAAAAAGGGTAAAATAATACTTGAGATGATGCAAAATAAACCAGTCGAACAATTGCAAGCTCCTGGCCAAACATAGATTGATTCTTCTTGTTATTATAGATTTAGATTTCAAAGATAATCACCATAATAAAAGTGAAAGACTATAAAATATCATCAAACCCCAATCAATGAGGAAATTGTCAAACTTGACAAGCATTGATAGTTTTCCATGGTATCTTGGCTTCATTCCACAGCAGAACTAATCACGACAACAGAGGTGAAATACTGCAAATGAGGCTGTAAACAATTGTCAGGAATCTGTCCAACGTGTGTGGCTCATGATTGATCAGAAACCAAAACTAATAACAACACTAGAGGTGATAAAAAGTAATCAAGTAAAACTTGATTTGAATTCGGTATTAAAGTACAACAATACATAGCACAAGTTGTATAGAGCTTTTTACCCAACATAAAAACGTATAATTAACATAAAAACAACATTCATTGCATGCACATATAATAAATATAAAAAGAAACAGAATATATTACATTTACATAAAATACAAAAGCAGGTGATATAATGCCACAGACTGCTTTCTTAGGTTTCATACCGTCCTTTGATACTAACTGACCACTGGGACTAATATAAACATATTAGTCCCAGCTAACCACAATAATGTAGCTGTAATACAAATATAATTTGGTAAGACTTTAATCAGTCATTACTCAAACTCAAATCAAAGTAATTTAACAATTTTTATTTTTACTTAACCAAGACTGAAATCGACAGAAACAACCGAGATGAAATTCTGTTCAAACCCCAATCATTAAAACTAAGGTACCTGCCCAACGTGGCAGGGGCCTACTTGGTACTCTAGCTTCCTACACTAACACTGGCCGTAAGATAGCTGAGACATTACTTAAATTAATGTCAAACGTTTTATCAATTATTAGACAAATTCAAAGCAAAACATCATAAAACATGTTCCTGATGAAAAAAATGTTCAGATTCAAATTTATGTAAATGAATAATACTTATCTTTTTATTACAATATATTGTGTACATAGATGTTCCTTAAGTAAAAAAGGCAAACATTTTTTTTTCAATCCCTTAGATGGAAAGTTGCAGGAAATCACCCTCTCCACTATTCAGTCAACATATCGTCCATTCTCTGTAGAATCGATCCCCAAAAAAGGCGTATATAAGATAGATAGGAGTCAGATTCAGAAAGGACATGGTACTCTTTCTGGCTCTTGCTCTTTTTTTTGTGATATCAATTAAGTATCAAACGTCAAATTTTGTCCACTTTGCAGCCAACTACCTGTCGCCTTCCATTCTTAAAAAAGTATACGTTCGAGTTTTCGGAGATCAGACCTCAGTCACTACACCGTAGAATCATCAAACCTTGCATATGCTTGCATGTATAATCATTCGCCAGTATCAGTGATAGCTTTGGACACTTGAGCCTATATTTTCCACTTGATATACGCACATTGAAGTTTTCTGACATGTTCCGACAGTCACTGTATATTGGATCCTTATGCATGCTTGTTGGATTGTAAGTCAGAATCCATGCAATGTTGGGTCATACTTTTTTGTTTGATCGACTTATATTCAAGTTTTCCTTCCAATTAGAAACTGGTATTTGTAAATACCAGTCCTTAGATCTGTCCTTAGCTGATTTTGGCTTTTCTATTTAGATCTTATTGGTTATTTGTTCTCTATCAGTCTTTACACATATTTCGGTACATGGATTTCCAATATTTTGATTTTATCTTCACTGAAGAGACATAAGTTGTCGAAATGTGCATATGCAGAATGCAAATTAACAAAAACTTCGGTATTATGTTATTTATTACCACTGGACCTATGCCTCTGCTGGTGGGCTGTTAGTCCCCGAGGGTATTTACTAACCCATTAGCCAGTACTTTAGTGCTGGCCCGAAAACCGATTTTATATGGAAACTTCCAATATCTAAATTTAACAAATTTTTTTTCAAAACAAAGGAGTATCTCCGTCTTGCACAGATCTGTTTTTAGTGGATTTTGGGTTTTCTATTTAGATCTTATTGTTTATTTGTTCTCTATCTGTCTATACACATAATTCGGTACTTGGAGTTCAAATATTTTGATTTTATCTGATCTCTGCATAAAAATTATATCTTTGTAGTCAAATCAGCATGCGGACTTTTGTATAATGGTGGATAAATATACTGAACATCAGAAGAAACGCACCGAATTTTAATGCTGCTCAGCTACTGTAATATTAACACTTTTTTAATTCCTTATGTATTTTTATTAAATTTTAAAGGTCTAAAACAAAAAAGCCATTTTTTGTCAAAAATTTCATTATGAAGCAGCAACATTTTGTATTCAGTGTACGAAAACAAAAGTCCAAGAATTGCTTTCCTTAAAATGGTCTTGTTGTAAAGTTTATTGTCCAGAGTTACCAAAGGAGTTATTCCTGACCATTTCTTACATTTAGGAGCACCAAGAGTTGATTTTTCATTGTTTTGCGTCATTTTGCATTTTTTTTGGTGAAAAAGTGATTTTTTGAGAAATCCATTGCAAAAATGAGATCAAAATTCTTTCATTTTTTCAGAATTTTGTTTGAATGATTTCAGCAATAACGTGTAAATATTTCAACATGTTCTGACAAGTATTTGAAGAGATATTTGCTTTTTAATTTTAAGATACAAAGAAATGCACGTTGGTGGTGCGTTTCTTTTGATGTTCAGTATATTTACATTACTCCATATTTATCACAATCAGATAGTTTCAAACAAGATTCACTGTAAGTTCGGTGTTTTGTCATTTAATCAGCCTTGAATCAAAGAAAATGACAGATACCAACAGGGGAAACTAGTTTCAGACCTAGGGACATGGAGTAAATGCACATGAGTTTCAAAAAGGTTTTAGAGTTTCAAAAATGGGACAGTGCAAGTACAGAGGCCCACTGTTTCGTAAGATTAAGAGCAGAAGAAGTCACAACAAACATTAAGTAAGATACTTTAAATATTTGATTTACAGTGGATCAACATAACATTTTAAACTTACAATGTTTTTCCAGTCAACCAGTCCATGAAAAAGACAGAATTTGTATAGCATTATTAATGGGAAACCTTCTACAGACTTATGAAGCTCTGAAATACTACCTAACTCTTCAACTTCTTTTGGTATGTGACATTCAACAAGACAATGTTCTAGGACAGCACTTTTTACTGAAACGTACTGTAAAAATTGACTACAGAAGACAGAGTTCAACCATGCCAAACAGCAAAATCCAAAGTAAGATAGGAAGGTACGCTGAGTCCTTTGTTGTGAGGCTATTAACATTATCTTATAAGCCAGATCAAAGATAAGTGTTCTGATACACATGCATGAAAACGCAGAAAATTTCGATCCATTTTGGGATATATTTAACAAAAAACAATCAAACAAGAGGTCATAGAATTTACATAACAAGGGAAATATTGGATCCTCATCTGGACCAAGTTGCAGTACAGGCAGTGAACTTTGAAGAAAAGCTTTTTTCTATGTATGCATGTGAGATATGAGAACCATATTACTTTTAGTATGAGTTTCAAGCTTTTGAGAGATGCAGAAAAATTTAATGGAGAGACGGGTAACGGAGACTTGTCGGAGCACATGATTGATAACAATGAAGGGCAACTCTAATAGAATTTATATGGAGTTATGGAGATGGCTTTTGAAGCTCTTCTGATGACCTTGTCAGGACCAAGAGAATAAAGCACGTAATTAATATTTGTACAACAGCACCTATTAGACTAACACCAAGAGGATACCTTCGAGGAAAAGAGATATCGAAATAGATGTTCTTTGGCATATAATACGAGTTTTGTTATATGTACAGTATTCTTTACTCAATGAAATCCTGAATAATGGAGGCTTCGAAGGTTAGCATCAAATTGCAACAAGAAATTAGATAATCAAATACAAACAGAAATATTTATTTCAAATAATTTGAGGTTACTAGTATAACTAATGAGGTAGATAATCAATACAATAGCTTCCATCAATATTGTACAGAAAGTCTCTTGTATGGGACGGAAGTTATCATACCTAGATATCGGGTCTCCTTCTGTCCGTAGAGTTAGAAGTGCTCTTTAAGCCTGAAAATACTGAAGAAAATGGCAAACCTCAATAAAGAAAGAAAATATAGAAAGCGACCCGAAAAATGTATATGTGTAAGAATCATGTTTACCTGAAACAATGCTTTCATATATTTTTTTTACATACGTGTTGCCTTTTTAAAATTAACAAAACAGCTTTCGAGTTCTCTTTAGCTCTCTGTGGCAGATTTTTTTCTTATTTCTTTTTTAGTTTGTTTACATTACTTTTGACCTGATTTTTAACTCGGTTGTATTTCTTTTTAATTTCTGGATCCGATTTTCTCATCCATTGGGCATTTGTTCCCATTGCTTGATTTTTCAGGTTTACAATAAATATTTGAATCTGTTCCAGTTTTTATGTGTTTGTGTTGTGAAACTTTAATTTGCAGTTTTTGTTATCCAGAATGTGTCTAATACTTTGGAATCTACCTCGATGATATAGCTTGACATTTGTCCTTGTCATATCAATGCTTCTATATATGAGCGTTTACATATACATATATCAGGTTATGGATTTCCAAATGTTCTGATATGATCTGCATTGAATAGACATAAGTTGTCGATATTCGCGTATGGTGGAACTAAATTCACAGTAACATTTGTATTTTGTCATTTATTACCACTGGGCCGATGCCACTGCTGGAAGAGGTGTCACAATAAATAAAAACAAAAAACCGTACCGGTACGGTTTTTTGTTTTTATTTATTGTGACACCTCTACCAGTTGTAGAGCAAAGATTTTTGTATCATATCACATAAAACGTGTCATTTTTTGAATGTTATATAGGGATATCAATTAACGCCAGATGGCAGCACATTCAAAGTGGGAAAAAGTAAAGATTTGTGGCCAAAGGAACATAACTCGAGTCAAAATCAAAAGACCACACGCAAAAACTACAAAAAATTACATTTTTAACAGTAAAGCCAAAAAATTCCATAGATACGATTGTAATGAAATTTGCACTGCAGATATGTGAAGTATAAATCTTCCATATGCTAGATGGGTTTTAGTGGGTTCTCAAGTTAACCTACTGAAAATGCGTTTTTATAGAAATTTACCATCATATGAATTTTTTAAAAATCTGTCATTTTTTATATCCAAATATCAAATAAACAAACATTGTCCAGAAAGAATGTTTACATTCCTAAATTAAATATTTTACCTTTATCAAACATTTAATTACATTATTTCTCAATAAAATATCAATTCAAACAAAAGGTCACAGATTTTTATCTGGAGAGTTATCTAACCTGATTCTTTACTGGTATGCCTATGTTATACGTCTTCTAGTAGACCACGCCTTTAAGGCCAAGACGATAACTTTCTGTGTATTAATTTTTGGATTGTATGACGTCAGCACGTATTCGATATTTCTGTTTTTCTCAGTTTATTGAATAAAATTTTTGAAAAACAAATATTTTGAAATCAATTCAATTATTTTACAGAGATAATTAGATAAACAAACAATTTCAATCACATTTTATTGTAATCTATTTTCTTAGTTGATTTCACTTTAACAGCAGTTAACAGGTAATCAATATTCTACTGACAGAAACAGCGAGGTTCCATTTGGGGAATTGTTTTTAGAAAAGTTGCATTGCAACGCTTTCTAATGTCATGACCCAGTCAGTTGAAATGCACTATGAATAAAAACAGGTGCTTCAATTTGAAAAACCAAAGTGACGAAAATCATATTTTTGAATTTAAACAATGAGTTAGTGAGGAAATAAAGTAATTTATACAGATTTGAAAGAATTATTCAAGAAAAACGATTTCTGCCCCGTTTAACGGAAAATTTATTATCGGGAAACTTCGATTTCGGAAAAATCGGAATCTTGAACGGATCAAATGAAGTTTCATCTTTGCCAATATAATTGTAATCCTGCAATTAAAATGGATAAAACGTTCTAACAGTAAAACTATTTTACATAAACACCAGATCGTTTTGGTTGCTTGAACGGCATATAAACAAATTTCTGGTATGGACGCATGTGTTTTAAGTAAAAGCTGTATATATTTGGTATATTAAATATGTTCTTATTGGTTAATGTGTAGGTTTGAAAAAGTAAAATAAACCTTAGAATAATGAGCAAAGTATTATTTCTCGGAAACGAAAATTAGAAAAAATACAAGTGATGACAGTACGTTATCCATACATTACTCTAATAGTAGAAAAGAAGAATTCCTATTGCCCATCTTATTTGATAACTTAAAATGTCTAAATTTTGCGAAATCTTGTTTAAAACTAAGGAGTATCTCCCTCAGGCATAGCTCTGTCCTAAGCTGAATTTTAGTTTTTTCTATTTAGATCCCTTTGGTTATTTGTTCTCTGTCAGCTTTAACAAGTTTTTTTTCGGTTAATGGACTTCCAAATGTTTTTGTTTGATCTGCACTGATTAGTCATAAGTTGTCGAAATGCGCATATGCAGAAAATAAATTAATAGTAACTTCGGCATTTTGTTATTTACACAAACGTGATATGAATTTCTCTTTACTTACCAGTTTTAAGAATGTAAAATCTAATACCTGGAAGAAGGTCATTACATAGTAAAATTTACCCCTGATTTACAAGATTTACCCATAAAAATTGACCTCCTATCTGATTTTTGAAAATCTATGCCATGGATTTTAGACTTTACACCATAGAAGTGATATTCAACCGAATTTGAAGAAACTACCTTGCATATAAAGGAAGTTACCTCAATGAAATGACCTTCTATTCAATTTGGAAAATCTACCCATTAGATATAACAATTTAACATGAGAAATGACTTCCAATTCAACTTTGGAAAGTCTTACTCGGGAGATAAATTGACCTTCAATCTGGTTTAGGAAACATATGAATTTACCTCTTAGAAGTTAACTTTCATCCCAATTTGACGACATATATGATATTTAACATATTTTTTCAATTTTTGAAAAAAAAAAATGTTTATTGACAATGTATTATAATTGTGTAGATGTGGCATATTTTGTTTTAAAATAAATAAAATAGGCAAAATCTTTTTTTTTAATCTCTTAGATGAAGCGTACACTCTCCAACTACTTAATGAAAATATCGTCCACTCTGTAGATTCGATCACCAAAAGGCGTATAAGATAGATAGGAGTCGGGTTCGGAAAGGGATTGATACTCTTTCTGTTTTTCCCCCTATTATTGTGATATCAGTTCAGAAAGTATCAAACGTCAATGATCTGTCACCTACCATTCTTAAATAAAAGTAAACATTCTAGTTTTCAGAGATCTGAGCTCAGTCACTGTACACTGTATGATAATAAAACCTTGCATATGGATGCATCTCTGTTTGTACGTCAGTATTAAGGATAACGTGAGACATTTTGACCTATATTTTCCCCTTGATCTACACACATTGAAGTTTTCTGACAGGTTCCTATCTCAATCACTGTGCATCAAAATTATATCTTTGTAATCAAATCAGCGTGCAGACCTCGGTATGTTGGATAAATATTTTACACTACTCCATGTTTGTCACAATCAGGTAGTTTAAGTTAGCCATTTATAAATGAAAATTACAGATACTGACAGGGAAAGAAGGGACATTGATAGGATAAAAAGAGAATCTGGAGCAGAGACTCGGACTGGTCAGCAGAATTGATGGTTTTCGAGATTAGAAATGAGATACGAAATTCAGGCAAAATTATTGAAGCTATTGCTGATGACCTTTGACTACTATCCAAGAAAGCCTTGATGGAACAGCCGAAGAAGTCCTGGCCATTAATTGGCTATACAAGAGCGTATTACCAGAAGTAAAGTACCAATACTTATTAAGATTGGAAAGGTGATAGAAGCTGTAGTAATTGAAAGATATGACGCTATATTAAGTAGATGGTTTAACGAAGTATGAAAAAAAACTGCAATAAAACTTGTCAAGAAATAGAAGTAGTGACCTGACTAGATTAGGGAAACTGAATTTAATAGCATGGAGAATTTGCAAGAGAACAGAACCACAACCTTCCAAAATATTTCAAAATCGGTTTATAACCAGTCGCATGAGGTTAGAATGAAAGAAGGGATATAAAAGGCTTTTCTGTGACGTTATTGGACACGTTTTGCAAGAATTGTCCAAATAACCGGAAATTTAAAAAAAAATAGTGAACTGCAGGAGCATATAAATAACTATGGACAGTCCATTGATAGCCTCAACAACCATAGCTTTTCTCTTAGTGTTTCAAAAGGGGACCAGGGAAAGTACATACGCTCACTAATCCGTCAGATTACATAAGAGACAAAAGTTGTCTAAATGCGCATATGCAGAAACTAAATTCACAGTAACCTCGGTATTTTGTTATTAAAAGTAGAAGAGATTTTTAGGTCACAGCAAACATTAAGTTAGAAACTTTTACACAGTGTGACTTGTGCTGTATACAGATCAGTATATGCTTACCCTTCCGGAGCACCTGATGTCAGTCTTTTTGAGAGTTCACACTGTTAGTGCTTTAGTTTTATTATTGTATTTGTAGTGTTTGCGTTTTGTGCTTGTAGCCTCTTTTGTCTTCCGTCTTCCGTTGTTCTTACCTTTGCCTTCTCTCTGGATTTTGATTTATGTAATCTTGTTCTTTGTTCCTTCGGTATTCGACTGCCGTTGTTTTATCTAAATATTTGATTTAAAGTGGATCAACATTACATTTTAAACTTACAAAGTTTTTTGCTAGTCAACCAGTCTACGAAAAAGACAGAATTTATATAGCATCAATGGGAAACTATCTATAGACTTATGAAGCCCTGAAGCATGTAACTTCTTTTAACAAGACAACATTCTAGGACAGCACGTGCTAAAAAATTGACTACAGAAGACGGATTTCAACCATGCCGCACAGCTAATCCAAAGTTTGGTAGGAAGGGCGGTTAATGCGGTATGCTGAGTCTTTGTTTGTGACGCTTTTATCTTCTAAGCCAGATCAAAAATAAGTGTTCTGATACACATGGAAAACACAGAATATTTTGGTCCATTTGGGATATATTGAACCAATAAACAATCAAACAAAAGGTCATAGAATTTATATAACAAGGGAAATTTTTGATCCCTTTCAGGACCAAGTTGCAGTCCAGGCAGTGGACTATGAAGAAAAGCTTTTTTTCTATGTATGCATGTTATAGGGTTATAGGAAGATATGAAGAATCATATCATGAGTTTCAAGTTTTTGAGAGATGCAGAAAAATATTAATAGTAGGACGGGTAACGGAGACTTGTCGGATCACATGACTGAGATGACAATGAAGGGCAACTCTAACAGCATTTCTATGGTGTTATGGAGATTTTTTGGAAGCTCCTCTGATAACCTTGTTAGGACCAAGAGGATAAAGCACAAAATTAATATCTGTACAACAGCACACCAGACTAACACCAAGAGGATTGTTTTGAGGAAAAGAGATGTCGAAATGGATATTCTTTGGCATATAACATAAAAGTTTTGTTCTATGCACAGTATTCTTTAGTAAGTGAAATCCTGGATAATAAAGGCCTCGGAGATTTGCATCATGTGGCAACAAAAGGTTAAAACACTGAAATACAAACAGAAATATTTATTTTAAATAATGTGAGGTTATTAATGTAACTGGTGAGGTAGATAATCAATACATGAAGTTAGCTTCCACCAATCTTGTACAGGAAGTCTCTTGTGTTGGGCGGAAGTTACCATATTTGGATATTGGTTCTCCTTCATTTGTTCGTAGAGTCTGAAGTGCTCTGTAAGCCTGAAAAAATAAGGTTGTAAAGACACATATGAAGATAACCTATACACAAGGAAAAATGCATCAATGGAACAGGGCTTTTATTGTTGTTTTCAATCTAGATGTGTCCCAAAAAACTTTAAGAAATAACTAAATATTCCATAATAAAATGATCGTTGGAGTGGCCTCAGCATAGAATATCAAAAATTCTGTCAACGATCATGTTATGTATTTTAGAAAATATCAATCGGTTATTAAGAACTAAAATATTTTACAAAAACTTCTAGCAATCAAAGTTAAGGCAAATATAAAGGAAGAACAACAAGAGTGCACTTTGTACATTTATTATACCGAAAATAAACTAGAGGCTCAGAGACTGAGCC
This sequence comes from Modiolus philippinarum, assembly GCA_002080025.1. Classification (NCBI taxonomy): domain Eukaryota; kingdom Metazoa; phylum Mollusca; class Bivalvia; order Mytilida; family Modiolidae; genus Modiolus; species Modiolus philippinarum. The sequence continues at coordinate 40,024 of MJUU01029903.1, forward strand.
TGTATCGCTCACCTGGCAAAATGCTTCTACGCCATACATGACTAAAAAGATGTTTCCTTACAAATGGGGTCAAATGTTTAGCTATGTTCTTCATTAGCACCCATGTTTTTTGTCTGATCCTATTGAAATGAATAATTTTTGCAAGGACCTTCTATACATTTCAGAGATGATGATTATAAGGATGGTTATCTCATTCCTGGCTCTAATGTTAAACTATGTTCTGCACTGGAGGCCATCTTTTTTTGTCAGATCCAAGTACCTTCCATACATCCTTACTGTAAAGATTGGTTGAATTTGCTTCAGTAGCGTCAGGAGATAGCAAATAGATGCTTTTCCCTTAGGGTCCCATGTTAGACTATGTTATGCGCTGGCAGCCATGTTTTTAACGGAATCGGAAAAGTTTCGGCAATCTCCATAAAAAACCTTCCATACATCAATCCTGTAGAGTTAGGTTCAATTTGCTTCAGTAGCTTCAGAGGAGATAGCAAATATATGCGTTTCCCTTAGGATCACATTTTAAACTATGTTCTGCGCTGGCAGCCATGTTTTTTCACGGA